>APFE030335021.1:16422-52981 GCA_000404065.3 Pinus taeda | reverse complement strand
AAATAAAATAAAAAATACTATAACATAATATCATAAACTAACTCTATAATAAAGATATTGGTAGCCGAAGTGCAGTCCGGCAATTGGGACATGAGAGATTTCTGCACAACCATTTTTAAATGCAGTCCGAGTGAAACTTGTGGGAACATGGTAAACGGCGCACAGTACGATCTTCACCGTCATGGTCCTCAACATAATTCAAAGCTTCTATGCAAATAGAACATAATGATTTCTCTCCTTTTTCTTCAACGGCGGCTTCATCTAATTCAATCCTTTCACAGAATTTATCCACTATATTTGCTACTCTTTCTTCTTCCATTATTTCATATTCGTCACCATTGTCTGCCCCAAATAATGGAATCTGTTGCCCTGGCCTTCCAAACCTCCGTGCCATTTCAAGAAAAAATCCTATGCCTGCCATTTCTTCCTCATCTCTGTCCTCTTCAAGAAACAATCCTGTGTCTCCAACTAATGGAACCCAACGCCCTGGCCTTCCACCTACCTCCGCCTGGCCACCATAATTGACACCACCCATTCTAAATCTTGGTGCATGTGCTTGCATCGCCCTGTCTCCATAATTGACTGCACCAACTAGCACCGGCCACCGTCCATCATTGCCTGTCTCATCTCCAAATCGTGGTTCCTCATTTTCCTCTACCCACACTCCATCATTGACTTCGGCAAACGAAAATTCTGGTGCCCGGGGCTGTTCATCATATCCCGCATTGACACCACCCATTCCAAATCTTGGTGCCTCTGCTTGGATCACCGTATCTCCATTATTGCCTACACCAACCATTCCAAATTCTGGTGCCTCTGCTTGCATTGACCTATCTCCTTTACTGCCTGCACCAACTAACACCGGCTACCATCCATCGTTCACTTCGTGAAACGCAAATTCTGGTGCCCAGGGCTCTTCATCATATTCGACATTGACACTACCCATTCTAAATCCTGGTGCCTCTGCTTGCATCACCCTATCTACATTATTGCCTACACCAACTAGCACCGGCTTCCATCCATCATTGTCTGCCCCATCTCCAAATCGTTGTTCGTTACCTTCCTCTGCCCGCACTCCATTGTTGACTAGGTGAAACGCACTTTCTGGTGCCCAGGGCTGTTCATCATATCCTGCATTGACAACACCCATTCCAAATTCTGGTACATCTGCTTGCATCGCACGATATCCATTATTGCCTGCACCAAATAGCACTGGCTGCCATCCATCATTGTCTGCCACATCTCCCAATCATTGTTCGTCCCCTTCCTCTACCCACACTCCATCGTTGACAGTGCGAAACTCACTTTCTATTGCCCAGGGTTGTTCATCATATCCTACATTGACACCACCCATTCCAAATTCTGGTACATCTGCTTGCATCGCCCTATCTCCATTATTGCCTGCACCAATTAGCAACGGCTGCCATCCATCATTGTCTGCCCCATCTCCAAATCGTGGTTCCTCACCTTCCTCTGCCCACCCTCCATCATTGACTTCGCGAAACGCAAATTCTGTTGCCCTTGGCTGTTCATCGTATCCTGCATTGACACCACCCATTCTAAATTCTGGTGCCTCTGCTTGCATCGCCCTATCTCGATTATTGGCTGCACCAACTCGCACCCGCTGCCATCAATCATTGTCTGCTCCATTGCCAAATAGTGGTTCCTCACCTTCCTCTGCCCAAAATCCATCATTGACTGCGCCGAACGCAAATTCTGGTGCTCAAACTTGCACCGCGGGCTGTTCATCATATCCCGCAACAATTCCAAATGCGGGTTGTTCATCGTTGCTTGCTCGTCCTTCCATATTCCCCCGTCGACTGACTCGGCGAGACACCAATTACTGTTAATGGCTCGTAACCCACCTGTTTATTTCTGTACCTTCTGTAACTACACTGTGTGCCAACTGCAACACAACAAAATAATCGCACTTCGAATATGAGTTTATTCGCACAGTGCATACAGCTTCATATGTATAAATATAACTGGAACTAATAGATATTTCGTGACAACGGTGATATTTGGTGACGTCGGCCGGTGTGCATCCAAAACACCGCTCATCCCATCGCCCAAAAATGTGTCGGCCCAAGCAGAACTGCCCCTCATCCTCACGCATCTGGTGGCATAGACGATAGGCTTAAAATTTTTTATAACATGATAATAATAATTTGAAATTTAATTATATTATTAACTTTTCAAATTATTTATCAATTATATAATATTATAAATAAATAATAATATGTTAAATATACTTTATAAGATGATAAAGTTTATAATATATTAAAAAATATAATTTAATAATTTTAGTTTTTAATAATCTAAAAATTATAGCTAATGTATATTTTGATTCCTTAATCTTAAGTAAATATAATCGATTTCCAAGATGATAATTTACCTTCCCGATAGGCAATTGGGGCCCTCCACAGCGTATTCATCTTATCAACATATATGCTCCTTTCCAAGGTCATTTTGAATTCTAGCAACACTCGAACCTTTGCGATATTATGAAAGTTGGATCAGTTATCATTGTGGGCTACTTGAATCTCACCACTTCTAGTGAGGAGTGTTGTGGGAATGATGCAAATTGAATTCAATGAGCTCTTTCTTCAAAAACCTTTTCAAAGAGAACTTTCTGGTGGATATTCGACCCTCACCCCTTAGTCCAACATGGAAGAATAGTTTTTGGTCTTAGCTTTATAGGAAAATGACTAGACAAATTTCTAGTCCATGAAAATCTCCTCGAACAACTTGGTTATATGTGCTCGTGTATTTCTTCTGAGACATTGTCAAACCATGCTCCAATCTTCCTACAATGGAAAGGGGATCGTATATGGAAATGAGTTCCCTTTAAATTTAACCACTCATGGTTATCTGAACCAGAATTCTGTCAACTCATTTTGAATGCTTACTCTATGGATCATACCTGTGAGGAGGAATTTTGGTATGGAGAGAATCATGCATAAACTTTTTTTTCTCAAACAAAGAGTCTAGAGATGTGAAAAACTAGACCTGCATAAGGCATATCACATTGTTGATCGGGATTTTCTCTGCATGATATTCTTCAAGATTGGACTCTCTATTTGTGTGTTCAACTGGATCATGGCCTACATCACCTCGGTCAATTACACAATCTTGATAAATGACATACCTTCTAGTTTTTTACAGCCCCTTAGAGGCCTACGACAAGGGTGCTCTTTATCCCCATTACTTTTCTTACATTTTATTGATGTTCTTGGCAAGAAGATTAAAGAGGCTAAAGAAATTGGCAGTTTCATCGAATTATAGATCACGAGAAATTTTTTAATCACCCACCTTATGTTTGTCAATGATGTGCTATTGTTTGTACAGGTCCCTTTGACTCAATGGAAGAATACCTTCCACATCATCTCAAACTTTGGAGCAGCCTTAGGTTTATTCATGAATAACCTAAAATCCCTTCTTATCTATGTCTCCTCCAAGATGGACACAATTGCTGAAATTGCCAATATTTTTGGGGTTACTACTTCTTTGATTGAGTTGGGTTTCTTTTAACTTGGCTTCAAGTTAAAACCTAATATATATGACATTATGGATTGGAAATGGATTATCAAAAAAATTAAAAATAGGATGTCTCTATGGACTCATAAATGGTTATCATCAGTTGGAAAAATGATCCTCACACAATCCATGCTCCATAACACCTTGATATATTAGATGCATTTATACACCCTACCTAGTCACATTATAAAAAAAACCAAATCTATCATAACTGTCTTCATTTTGTCTATGGTCAGAGGAGGTAAGAATCACACTTGGCTAGTCTAGACGATATCTATTCACTTAAGGAATTTAGTGGATGGGGGAACAATGATATTAAGATATTTCGGTGGACTCTCATCATAAATAGCTTCCGATGTACTATGACTAGTACAAGTATTTGGCAAGAAATTATTAGAGAGAATTATCTAAGTGGCAAGGATCTTTTGGATTTCTACAGATCGGCCCAACAATCTTTCAAAAATGCTTCCTATATTAGGAACAATTTCATGAAGCTAAAGAAGTGGGTACTTGATAATATGTCTTGGGATATTGGTAGTGAAGGTCATGTTCTAGTTGGAATAGACCCCATTCATCTCTTGGGGGTTCACATATTCTTCTGGTAGACCATCAAATTCATCCACGATAAAGGCATATTTTTTCTATCCCATATTCGTGCATCCTATGACTTGCTTCATATTTTCCCTACCTAGAAGAATGTGGCTACTCTATACATGTCGAGGTTGATGGTAGACAATTGGTAGGATTACACTAGCATGATTCAATATGTTGGCATTTCTCTCAATGACAAGGTTGATACCCTCCGATGGAATGGTATTCTTTTTCATGGTCACCCTATGGTTGCATATGTATATAGATATATCCTTTTATCTATGCAAGGGGATATGCATATCAACTGGTTCTATAAGGTCTGGCAATGGCACATGCCTACAAAAAAATAAAAAAAATTGTTGGCTCTTATGGAGGAATAGGATCCTCTCTTGGGAAAATTTATGGAAGAAGGGACTTGTTGGGATAGGGAGATGTCCAATGTGAAGTGGAATAGGAGAGTATGATGCATCTACTCTTTTAATTTCCTTTTGCCAACATCATTTAGGCACAGGTTTTGTCGACCTTGAAGGTACTCGTAAGATGGTACTTTCCATCTATGGAATCTTGTTGCATCTGGTGGATTACACACTATCTAGCTTATCAGACTGCTCCATTCTACGTCATATGGGGAATATGGACTAAAAGAAATCACTTGATATTTTAGGATAATTCCCTTAACAAAAACTACATAATTGAATCCATTTGTGCCACGTTTTGTGAATATGATGCCTTGTTAGCTTAGATTTTCCTTGCAGATATGTTCGAGATGCCCTTATTTTCTATTTTCTATAGGTTTCTTTGATGGGGATGAAAAAGGAGACTAGTGTGGATATGAGATAGTTATCTTGATGATGCCATCCTACAAATTTCACTTTCACTGAAATGATAGTCAAGGGTCAAATACATGGGTTGATATTATCATAGTCTTGGGCCCTCTATACTATGAAAAGAAGCTTGGTATAGAATCCTTGAAAATTTGGGTGACTTCTAGGTGATCATCAAATGGATTAATAGACGATCCTCCTTCAATCCACCTTTACTCTTCAATTGGATGCATAGGATTTATGATTGATTTCTACATTTCATCGCACCATTTGTGTCCACGTGTACAAGGAGTTCAACTCTGAGGATGATGCTCTTTTGAAGCAGGGTATAACTGACCTGCCAGGGAGCACTTTCTTCTCTGTCGTGCATTAGGGAACTCGTAGAAGCACTGGGAATTTCCTGTTGGTTTGATTTATTTTCAACTATCATATTATTGCTATATTGTGGGTCTGGGCTGACTTTTTGTTCCCTTCCTCGATATTGTCTTTTGTACATTTTCTTTTTTCCCAACTACTATCGTATTTTTCTTTTTGCAACCCTTGCTAGCTTCAAATGAATCGTTCATATGATATTTTTGTAATGTCTCCTTTTGGCTATTTTTTATTTCCATTTGCAGTGTCATCAATGGTTAACTTTTTCATAATGGGATATACATGTACATGTACTCATTTTTTTAATAAAAAATCATGTGTTTTTTCTTTCACTGAAAAAAAAGAGTTGTCTATAATGCGACTTTTTGGAGATTCCGGTGACGGAATCCAGCGGAGGAAATTCAGGTTAAATCTTGATTTTTTTGCAGTTAAAATGGTTTTTTAACTGCATATTTGGATTCAGCACCCTGAAAAACCCCTGCGGCACTTTGATTGTGCAGAAACTAGCTATCAAACTTGCGATTCCAATAAATTGCTGCCGGATTTTGATCGGAAAAACTCACCGGAAAAGCTTCCAAAAAGTCTCATTATAGACAACTGGGAAAAAAAAGAGTAAGTATAAGTGTCAATTTGTATTGTTGAAGCAAATTGAAATCAAAGTTTTATAATATCCTAATTATAATATAATAAGTAAATATTTATTGAATTTAAATTTATTAAAAATAATGTTAAACTATTAAATATTGTAAAATTTAAATGTTAATTTTAAAATTAGTTTAGATACATATTAAGTTAAAAGCATGGAAATGTTGTACAATTTTATTATATTTTTGAAATATCATGGGTACATATTATCACAAGTTTTCCTAGAAAAAAAATGTTTTATGTTCTATGTTTATTTTATAAAAGTTGATTTTTATATTTGAACATTTTAATTTATTTAACTCTAACTAAAGTCAATATTTAAGTTGGGTATCTTTACACATATCTTTTTTCTATTATTTTATATAGTAATAGAATGTCTCAATTTTTTTTATTTAATTTAAAATTAATAAATATCTTAATTTTAAAATGGTATAATTTAATAATTAAATAAAATAATATTCTAAAATTAAATTCTTGTTTTTATATATTTCATACTCAATTTTAACAAATAAATGGTACAGGGAGAAAAGGTTGGACTAACTCCCTTATTATAAAAGACCTATGGAACTTATTTGAATATTCACAATTGTTACACTGAAATTTGATATATTCACTTATCCTACATTTACATCTAACATTGCAGATGAAATCAGGGAAAGAAAGCTAATTCAAAGTTGACAAATAGTTCATATTTGCATGAACCATGAGATGGACGATGGAGAGCACTAGTCCAAGAAACCACATTCCATTTGACATTGAGGAAACTACAAGTAAACATGAATTGTTTGTACCATTTTGGGAGGCCTTTTCATGTGGACATGGAATATTAAATGTTTAATTAAATATGGTTAAATTTTGTTATTTATGAAGAATCATTGTCAACTTTCATCATCTTTTGTCATTCATAACTATGGTCAACTCTCATTAATCATGGTTAACTATTTTTAACGTAATCAACCAATCCATACGATAATCAAACACAATCAATTCTCACAAACTATATTCAACCATAGTCAGTGTTGATTAACAATAATTTAGCCATAGTCTACTAATCATCAAGGATGTCATTAACTAACATAATCACATAAATAAAGTGGTTATCTATAATTGATACCATTATTTTTAAAAGGTAAAAAATGAGGCTAGTAAATTTATATCAACCATTTTATTATGTGATCATCATAATAAATATATAAATAAAATACAAATTACTTATAGTGTTTATGTTATGCAACCAGCTCACAAATAGATAGATCAACGACTTAAAAATTATCCTCTTCGAGGGGGAAACCTCCTTTACATTATATAATATGAACAATTCTTTGATGATTCAAATGACAAAACCTCATTTCTATATATAGGAGTCTAAGGGGTCACAATATAGTCAAAGCCGACATAACAATAATACTGTAAGGGCACAACAATAACAATAGTGGACTTCTATTGGGCACAATAATAACAATATGGGGACTACATGGGCACAACAATAACAATAAGGGGGCTACGCAATAACAATGAGTGAATACACTAGTATTATAGGGACCTAACAGTTTATAATTGTAACATTTCAAATTATTTCACCCTTGAGGGTTAGCTCATTTTTTTAAGTGTTTATTGGTGTCCTAGTATTCTTTACTAGTGAAAGAGATTAATCAAATTATACAATATTGATTCCCCTCCCTCTCAATATTGTCATGGTTTCTAACACTAGCATTGGTGGGGAGTTCACTTCAAATGTGTTTAATATCTTCTATGAAGAATATGACATAAGAAGACTATTCATTATTGCTAACACCACATAAAAAAATGTTGCAGTTGAAAGACAAAATAGATTGTTGTAGCAATTGCAAAGGGCAATGATTTATAAGGGAAATCCACCACAAAAAAATTGGACCAAACTTGTTCATACAAAAGTCCATATTTTAAATAAAACTAACCTTAGGCCAAATAGTGGTAAGACTCCATATGGGATGTGGTATGGAAAACTAGCCACACTAAAACATTTCATAGTCTTTGGTAATAAGCACTACATCAAGAACAAGAATGACAATATGGGATAGTTTGATGTAAGGGTTGATCAAGAAATATTACTAGGATATTCTAATAAGAGTAAGGGGTATAGATGTTACAATAAAATCCTATGCACAATAATCAATTGCATTGATGTAAACGTGGAGGATAAGTTACTACTCAAAAGCTAGCAGTCAAGATCTATCAATCCACCATATTATACTAGAAGTGGAGATGAAACAAAATAGCTTGAAGAATTAGGGTAAGAGGAAGAAGAGTAGGCAGAATGTTCTCACCTAAAAACTCCCTCAAGGTACGTACAAAAGAATCACCCTATAGATTAGATTGTTGGTGATAAGGAAGCAAATGTTCAAACTCAAAGAAGATTAATGAATACCTCCAATCGAGCACATATTGCTATGTTGTCAATGATTGGACCAAAATATTTTTTCTTAAGCAAGCTAAGATGAGTACTGGATAAAATATATGAATGAGGATCTGGATCGAATTAAGAAAATTTAGGCTTGGGAATTGGTTCCAATACCAAAATATAAAAGTTCCATATGCACAAAAAGGGTCTTTAGGCACAACTTACATGGGAATGGATGAGTTGCAAGAAATAAGGCCAGATTGGTATGCAAAAGATATAATACCCAAATTGATGGAATATATTTCAAAGATATTTTTCCCCTTGTAGCATGATTAGAGGAGATAAGGATGTTACTTACATTTTCATGTCACAAATTTTTTAGGTATATCAAATGGATGTAAAAAATGCTTTCTTTACTGGTGAGCTTAAGAAAAGGTCAACATTGAACAGCTCGAAGGTTTTCAGTTCTCAAAAAATCATGAGGAAATGTGTAGGCAAAAAAAGGCATTGCATGGAATTAAGAAAGCACCCAAGACATGGCATTCAATATTAGATAAATACCTACAACAACAAGGATTCACATCAGGATCAACTGACACTAACCCATATATCAAATATGAAAATTATAATTTTTTGAATGCTATTTTTTATGTTGATGACATCATTTTTAGTAGTCATGCAAATTTACTCAACCAAAAATGTGTTGCTCACATGAAAAAATTTGAGATGTCCATGCTTGGGAACATTTTTTTTTCTTGGATTGCAAATTACTCATTCAAAAAAATATATATCCATCTCTCAGAGAAAATACCTCAAAGAAATGTTGAATAAATTTGGGATGGAAGAGTTTTCTATTGTCAGTACACCTATGGTCGCTAGGTATAAGCTCAACAAAGATGATGAGTGACCAGAGGTAAATCAAGCAATGCATAGATCAATAATTGGTAGTATTTTGTATCTTATAGGCTCACAACTAGAAATTATGCAAGTTGTTCTTGTAGTTGCAAGGTATCAATCAGGCCTTAAACAATGTCACCTCTTAGTTGCGAAGAGGATTTTTAGATATTTAAATCCAAAATGGACTATGGTTATGATATCCAAAGGGTCAAAAAAATTTGTCAAATGCATACACGTATGTTGGTTGAGCTGGAAGTGTAGATGATAGGAAAAGCACAAGTGGTGGTGCTCTCTTTCTTGAAAGTTTTTAGTGGCACGGTTCAACACAAATAAAATGTATATTTCCTTTTCTACTACTAAATTCGAGTACATAGCAACTACATCAAGTTGCACTTAGATTTTTTGGATGAAACAAACATTACATGACATGAAGGTAATGTATGATAAGTTTATTCCAATTATTTTTTATAGTACAAGTGTTATAAGTATATCCAAGAATCTTGTTCTTCATTCAAAGACCAAGCATATCCCCATCAAGTACCATTTTCTTATAGAATAGGTGGTTGAACAAATTGTAAATTTGGAATATATCTCAACAAAGGAACAATTTGATGATATCATTACCAAGCCTCTTGTCTAAGAAAATTTTGGGTATTTAGGGTAGAAATTGGGAGTGATGTATTATTCTTATCTTCAATAGTTTTCTTCGCAAGCAAAGAGGGAATTTGTTCAATATGTACATAGATGGTTGTAATGATTTGAGACAAGAAAAAAGATAAAACTTAGGGGTAGCCTTTGGATTAGAAGGAGAAGTACAAGGTCAAGGGGAGAGTTCTCACAACAAGGAAATAGAAATAATAATGGTGTATGAAACACTAATTGGTCACAAACTTAAGAAGGGGAGATTATATATAGTGGTGACATTAGGGAACATCACATATGTCCACATGAATATCATATTGACAAATGAATAATCAATATCCTATTATAGCAATTCAGGGGAAGAACGATTAGAGGAGGAGTACCTAAACCCTTTGTCATTGATTTCAAAGGGGGAGATTTTGCAAACATTGGAGATATTGAAGATGGAGAGTGATTACTCATCAATAGCAATGGAGAGATTGAGGTAAAACAACAACTTATTTAGCCTGTTAGGGGGAGTGTTTCCAAGTGGTGGTGTTGCCATCAATGACCAACAAGAAATTTTTGGTGACATTGTCATCAATGCCAAATAGGGAAAATGGTGAGTAGTTGTTTCCATTGATGTCAAGTGAAATAAGTTATTGATGTCAAAGAATTTTTTAGGGGGAACTTCGTAAGTATGTTTCATGTGTGGCTACATAGCTTGAGGTCATGAATGAAGGTAATGTATTTGAAGGAATTTATTTCTTAGTTCTTGATATCTAATGAGGAAACTAAGTGTTTAGTTAGATAGTCCTCTTAGACACCTTTCCAATGGTATATAACATTTGACATAACTCACATGGAATAGAGAGACAATGAAGTTTGAAGTTTATAATTCAAGAAAGGTTCCACTTGAACTTGGTTCCAGCAAGGGAGCATACGACAAATATTCGACCCCCCATCAAAATTTGAAAAATTAGGGGAGCGCAAAAAGCACCATTCCTTCCATCTGATATGACATACCAATATGATTCATATGGCATGCTCGAGTTAGTCACTTATGGGACAAATCCTAGTCCCCTCACTAATGTTTTTCTAGTTGTCAAGTGGAGAAGGATGGGATGAGCTTCAATAATTGATTTCTTTTGAAACTCTTGGTGCACCATTATAAGGCCTTATAGAAGTGAGAATTGAGCCACTGGTATTATCCTTTGGTCATAGAGGATTGGCTAAAGTTCCTAGGTGCTTTTTGGATAACCAAATTGAATTAGTGTCTACATAGCAACGACTTGCTATGAGTGGCAAGTGGTGAGCATTGGCATGGTTTTCGACATGCCAAGTGGCAGTCCAATTAACATTGACATGGCATGTTACTCAACAAGAAGATGTATTAAATGACATGTGTATGTACAAAAGGATGACACGTGTCACTCATATTTAGTGTTTTTGGGTGGCCAAGTGGGCTAATTGTAGGTCACACTTGGCACCACCCTGAGGATGACATATGACATGATGATGTCACTGTGATGATAGAATCATGTCAAAATACATGGTATAGGAAGTGTGACTTGGCTTATATGATGGCATGGAAACATGTGAGGGTGACACATGGCAGGTGGAAGTGGAATTTTTTAGCCATCCAAGTGAAAGTTTGGTGGGTGACACATGGCGAGTGAACTTGAAATACACATGGAAGAAGTTCCACATGGTAGTTAGTGATTGGTCCACCATAGAATGACTTGGTATACCATGAGGTCTCATAATTCATGCCAAGGAATAGTTTGGTGCAAGTTTTTAGTGTATTTAGTTTTTGACTAAAATAGTGATTTGCACCAAAAATAGAAGAAGGCCCAAAGTCCCAGCCATCCAGGCATTTGGTGATTTGGGGGTCCAATGTTTCATAGGTTTACTTGTGAACCAAATCGAGATTCAATTGATAAGGAGGTTATGCAATGAAATATGTCTAGATAACTAGGGGTTCTAAGAAATTTGGGTTGTATGTGATAATGGTCAAGGTACCTCATACTTAAATTAATTTGTAAGAAAATTTCCAACAAGTTGTGGTTCGAGTGTGTCATCTAGCTATTTGGTAATCTGAGAGCTAATGGGTAAAACTAATTACACAAGGGAAAAATAGTCAAATATTAGGTTCGAGCTAAAGTTTTAGTGATAATGGCCTCATTTGTGGGTGTTATATAGGGAAGCACCCATGGGCCTCTTAGCCTATTAGCCTATCGTCTATCAAAGCAAAAAATGGATAAAAATAAGCTGTCAAGTAGAGAAGAAGTGGGCCAACAAAGAAGTAAACCTTGGTCATTTCCCTAGGTTACATGGGGCTAATAAGTAAGATCCCAAGGGGCCCATCGTAAGTCATCCATTAATCCATAGTTGTTCATGGAGAAAAGTTCGATCGTCTAATAGAATAATAAGTTCCTATGGGGTTTAGATCTAGGTTATGACTGGTGGAAATATTAAGAGAGATGCCAAAGTGTTGAAATATAAGGTAGTTATGGTCAACATTTTTCATCAAAAACATGGAGAAGAAATCAAAATTTTCACTCATCCTAGCTTTACATCTCAGCTCAATGAACCCCAAAAGTTGGCTTCAAGAAGGACATGATGTCTAACCTACTAGGACTAATTAACCCTCTTATGATACATATTAATAAGAGGTCTTTAGCATTCATTTCACCCATCAAAACATCATTCAATTTAGTCTGAAATCTCAAGCTAATTTAGACTTCCATTTCATGGTATATCCACACATGTGAGGAATTCTTAAAGGGTTATTTTGACTATTTTTTGGATCATCTTCAAGGTATCATTCCTACAATGACTAAGGACATTTCTGTCTCTATTTTCTGACGTCTTTTGTGGCTGAGAATTGCATAGAGGATCACTCTCGTTTTGATAAATAATTCTGAATTTGAATAAGGCATTTTTGGGTGTATCTTCTCCACAGTTCCTCGAAAATGACAATGGGAACTTAGGCCCTCTATTATAGTGACTTGAGGTATATATTTCTGCCTCCTTGTGCAGATCATCTTATTGGAAAAAAGTGAAATCTCTCAATATTTTGTGTAGACCTTGTTTGGGTATATTATTGTTGGTTATTTTGGATTTGTTGGATCATTAATATCTACTATTGGTGGAAAAAATATCTCTCTTATAAGGAATAAATTTCTAGGTTTTCCCCTAGTGGGTTTTTCCCTGGTTGTCAGTCTAATCTTAGTGTCTCTTTTCTCTTACTTATTGTCTATTATTCATTGTATATTTTGATCTCTATTTAGCGTTCCGTTGAAAAATATTTAGTTAAATTTTTTCATGTATGCATACTTGTTGACGAAAGTATAAAGAAGGATCAATTTACATCAGAAGAAGAAGCTATCATTTGTGAAAAACTATTCTAGTCATTGCATCACTATAATTTAAACATGGTATAATATTTTTAGTGAAGGAAAATAGCAGAGAGATCATCTTGAAGATCACTTGAAGAACATATTGAAGAGCATTAAAAAAATTGGGTTATGTCCAATATTTTCACCATGAATTCTTCATTCATGAAGACCGAAAACAATCTTGAAGGAGCCACTAACTATAGGGAGTGGAAGGCAAGAGTTGAGATGATTATTGAAAGGAACAAAGTCTTGGGAATTGTAATAAGTAAATTCACTAAACCATATGATTAAGAAGGAAAGGAAAAGTGTCATGAAGATGATATTTTGGCAAGAAGCATTCTATTGGATTCTGTTAGGGGTAATTTAATTCCCTGTATTACTAAACATAAGACCACTAAGGTTATGTATGATGATATCATTGGATTATATACCATCAACAATGGTTAGATTCACAAAATCAAGATGACAAATAATTACATAATAGCACCATAATTTGTTAAGATATCTGAAATTACATACCAACTCAAAGCCATTGATGAAGAATTTTCTAATAAGGAATTGGTAGATGTTGCTTTGGGTGGTCTCCCTAGATCTTGGGACATACTTTCTTAAGGTATTAGTGCAAGAAAGAATGATCCAACCTTTGACAAGTTATGGGAAGCATGCACTCAAGAAGGATCAAGAATCTACTCTCAAGGAGATAATGAAGATCCTAGTATAGAAGAATTTGCATCTCATGTTAAGGTAAGCAAGAAGAAGAAACCAAATTTTGGAAAATTGCAAAGAAGTGCTAGTAAAAGACAAGGTCCTAAATCTACTTCAAGAAAGGACTCCTCCTCTCATAGAATATCTCCTCCTCGCTCTCCAGATAGAAGAGATGAAAGAGATAGAAGAGATAAAATAGACTTGTCCAATATTCAGTGCTTTTGTTTTCAAGCTTATGGTCATTATCAAACTCAATGTCCTCAAATGAATTGAAGAGATTACCGTGAAAGAGATGATGATCATAAAAGGAGTAGAAGGCATCATGCATATTTTTTTTTATCTATATGAGCCATCTTGAAAAAGGAGGCATAGACGAAGTGATTCTAAATCTGAACAATCACTTATTTGTGCTCTTACAGATTTTATTGAAAATCATGATGAAATTTGGCTTGTGGATAGTAGTGCCTCTAAATAAATGATTGGAAATTGTGATTGTTTATCTGAATTAATTAAAAATAAGTTCTCTTAAAAGTAGATCTTGGAGACAAAGGAAAATGTGAAGTCAATGGCATTGGTACATAAGCTTTTCAATTGGAACATGGAGGTAATGTATCCATTAACAATATTCTATATGTACCTTTTTTGAAGAATAATTTGTTGTCCATATCTTCTTTTGAAGATAAAGGGTATAGAGTTTCTTTTGTTGATGGACAAGTCTTAGTATGGAAGAAAAAATCATCTTTTGAATCTTCTAAAGTTATTGGGGTATGAATTGGAGGAGTATATCCTCTCCCTAGTCCTTCATTACAAGCTCTCTTTCACAACACTACAAAACCTAGTGAGATTTGGCATAGAAGGTATGCACATATGCACTACAAGGATTTGGGAATATTGAAATATTTTGTTAAGGGTGTATCTAAACATAAGACTGATCATGATGGAGTATGAAAAGGATGTGCCCTTGGGAAAAATGTTAAAGGAAGGTGCACTAGTGGAATATTTGATCTTACACATTTTGATGTTTGTGGGCCCAAGCTTGATAAAAATTTGGGGGTATGTTTATATTATGTATCTTTTATTGAGGATTACTCTCGAAAAACTTGGATTTATCTTCTCAAGGTCAAGAATCAAGTGTTTGAAAAGTTTCATGAATTCAAAGCTCAGGTTGAAAATGTTACATGAAGAAGAATGAAGACTCTAAGATATGACAACAGTGGGAGTGTGTATTAATTGAATTATTTGATTTATGTAAGGATGATAGAATTAAGAGGGAGTTAATAGTTCCCTACTACCACTACAAGGAATATAACTTATAATGGAGGTTTTTAGTGTTATAAAATTGGAAAATTTTGTCAGAAAAACATTCGCTAAAATATTTGGTTGAGAGAATGAATGTTTTAGCATAGATTTTAACATAAATTCATCACAACGGAAATATATGGGTGGCTGGAGGTTTTAGCAATTTGTTTTTTCGATGCACTTCATGGAATAGGTAGCATTGGTGTGCTACATATAGAAATGCACCAAGTTGAATACATAACTAAAAGCATCGAGACGTTGAATCCAAAGAACATTGGTGGGTAACATATATCACACCGGTGCTAATGGATAAAAAGAGTCTTGGGGCATTCATGTAAGGAATGACACTCAGGCACACAAAAAATAATTGATGTATCAATTCTTTTTTTTAAACTTGCAGCATCAATGTGTATAGTTTGTATAAATGACCCGGTATGTTAGTGATATAAAAGAAACAGTGCTGTTACGTTTCAGAATGCATCGGTCATAATAGATTAAAAAAGAAATCTCTAGGGCATTCGTGTAAGGAATGACACTAGGGTACACAAAAATATTTATAGTCCTAATGCTTTTGTTTAAATTCACAACACCGATGCGTACTATTTGTATAAATGCATAGGTGCATTTTTTCTATTAAAGGACCAATGCTATTAATTTTAATAATGCATCGAGGTTGGAAATAATATTTTGTAGGACCAGGGTGTAAATTCTATGAAAGAACTGGTGTGTTAATAATTAGAATGCACTGGGTCATTAATTGTAAATAATGTTGTTGCTTGAAGAAATAAATGCCCCGATGTTATCATTTTATAAAAAGGCATTGATAATGAAAAATGATGCCATCATGGTGATTTTATATAACATAATGTGCCGGTGTGTTTTTATGTTATGGATGTGTTATCACTCAGAAGTTTTCCCTAGAAGTTATCAAAAGAAGGAATAATCTGAGGTAACCACAAACCAATCTTCAGACTCAGGTTCTAGCCAACCTAAGTCCAGAGAGGGCTCTCTCTTTATAATTTAACTTTGTTTGGGTGGGATTTTAGGCTAGTTCTTAGTGTTCATAAGGTTTTGAATTTGGTTGGGTGGTGGAATTCTAGGAACAGATGGATAGAGCTAGTTTCTTCAAGCCATTGGGATCTGGATTCAATAAAAGGATAGCATAACTGGATCAGTTCATTAAAGGGAGTGTTCACAGGGCAGGCTAGCAAAGAAAAAGGCAAATCTTCAAGGGCTGATGGATGGAATGATTCTAATCAGGGTGAAGGGCACTTAAGAATCCTTAGATTGGGATCAGAATGAGGAACAAAGGGTGATAATCAACAAAGGGAAATTAGGAATCCTTTGCTACATAGAACAGAAGGAAAACTACAAAAGCTAAGGAGCATCTAAGAATTCCCTAGCTAAGATAGTTTAGTAGAAAACATTAAGAATGTAAACAGTTAAGACAAAGTGCATTTAAGCAAGTTATGAAATATCATTCCTAGTTTAACATTCAGATTTCATAGAAACACATATGATTATTAAGAAAAATAAGGAAAAACAATAATACACAAGATAAAATACTTATTTGATTTTCGTTTTACACAAGAATCCTGAAAAAATATTTGAGCTTTATTCCATGATCCAACAAGCCAGTCTAGTTTTTTGATATAATAGGACTTTGATTTGAGAAAAAAGTCTCCAGAAATGTCTTTGAATCCAACCTAAATACTTTGAATTATGAAGTATTTAAACAAAAATTATTTACAAAATATCTCATAACAATCATATATTTAATCTCGGGAATCAAAATATCTTCAAGCATGAAGGTAGGGATAAATGGAAAACTGCATCATGCTGTCCCTTTTATTGTGGTAGTGCTGGCTATTGCAGTTGAATTTGAGCCCTTTAAGCTAGTTGATATTTGTACACTAGAATCATCTTCACTTTGATCTTTCACTTATACTTTTTAACCTGCTACTCTTTGACCCTACTGATCCGTCTTTACGTGTTTCATCTGGCTGCCTTTAGATTTACTATGGTAACTTATAGTAAATCTGTCATTTTTTCCCACCATTCATCCTTAGGTAACTTTACTTTTAGAATTCTTATGTAAATTTCATATGCCTCTATGTATTTAGCAAATTGGGCTTGGTGACAAACATATGTTTCACCTCATGTTCTAGGAAAAATAGATTTTCAAAAGTATCATACAATACTTTTCCATTTGGCAGGGCTTTGATACCTGAAGTGCTTGCTTGTTCCTTGGCCAACTTCCTTAGTCTGTTAGTGTAGTTCAATTGGGTCATGAGTTTATTATGGATGACCATAGGATTGGGAAGGCCTTTGTCCCTCAAAATTTGAAATTTGGCCATGAACTTGTCAATGGCCACCTGCAAACTATGGCACTTTTCTTCTAAGTTGACCATGAGGTTTCTTTTGGAAAAAACCTTTTTGACTTCTAGGATGGCTTTAGTCCTATCCTCTATACCAAGATCATTTAGCTCATGTCTGTTCTTGTTGTTCAAGAAGTTGATGAGTCGATTGGCATCCTCAAGAATATCACCCAACTCTCCCTTTACATTTTGTATAGCTCCAGTAGCTACCTTTACTAGTTCTTTTTTCTCAAATATAACTTGAATTGATGGCCAACTATAATTGACAAAGTCAATGATATTGGCCCTGAGCATTTATTTAGTCTATTCTAGTGGCTTCTGCAAAGTCAAATCTTTCTCTAGGACCTTAATTTTCTCACCCCCTTAGGGCTTTCTATGTTTCTTCTCTTTGTTGGATTTGGGTAAGCTTACAGTCAATTTCTAAGCTTGCCACTTTCTCCTTTAGCCTTTTGAGCTATGTTTCCTGGATTGAAATCTCCTCCATGGCTTTTACTAGCTCTGTTATTTTCTTTATTGAAGTACCTACTGCTGTAGATTCAGTGGTGATTGGCAATGTTGTGGAAGGTGGAGCTGTAGGTGCCAATGATGTTGCCAATGTAGAAGGAATTGTTGTTGTCATTGTGGGAATAGAAGTTGTGGAAGTTGTTGCTAGGTCACTTTGTTTGGACTGAATCAAAATGTCCAACTCCTTCTCTGTCTCTTTCAATTGGTCATTTAGCTTCAGGAACAAGTCCATGAGCTCTTCATGTCCTTTTTGTGCCTCTAGGACTTCTGCTGTTTGTGGGTGATGCAAATGTGGAATCTTGAACTGTTTATTTATAGAATCTATATCATCATTCTTCTTCTTTATTAATTTTTTAGTGGTCTTTACATATTTGGGATCGTGTCCCAACTCGATGACTAAGTCCTCTAAGGACTTGATTCTGGTATCTTTGGCCTATGAAGAGGCCTTTTCCAACTAGAACTGTGCTGATATATTATTTAAGGAGTTTTGCAATTGGTGGGTTGTGATGGCTTATCCAGTCAAGGTGGAGTAAAGCATCTCCCTTGTTTGTTTATGCAGCTGAATCTGGTCAATAGGATGTATGTCCTTTTTTAGCACATTGAAGTCTATCTTTTTGAAGTATGATGTTATTCTTGGTTGCTAAGTAGTGGGTTTTATGAATTTCATTTGCATCTTCCCCTCTTTTACATCATAAGCTAACATAAGACTTGTTTGATTGGTAGGGGACATATCTAAGTAATGTGCATAAGTTTGGGCTTTTAGCCTCTCATTCCTAGCTTTTATGTCCTTGTATCTTTCTCTAATGTCTTGGTCTCTGTCAGTTAGCATCCTGAATGAGGACACTTCAACACTATGTTGCCTTTCCAACATCTGAGCATTTGATGTGGAAGGTTCTAGTGTGCCTCTAGAGGGAGTGGCATGCCTATTTCCTTCTCTTTCTATGCTGGTGGCCCCAATTGTTTCTTCTGTGAATTCCTGTTCAGAGACAAGATTTATCCTTTGCCTTTTGACTAGGCTGGTCTCTACATATGCCTGTGAGGTTGTTGTGCCTGAAGTAGTGGCCTCTTCCCTATTTCTTTTGAGGTTTTTCTCCTCATTTAGAGGAGTTTGCAAGACTGGGGGAGTACTCATGATGGGCTCTGGTATACCTGTTTGAGTTAGCTCCTCTGATAGCTTTGGATGTTTTGACTCTTCTTGTACCTAGGATTATTCTTCTACATGTGATTCACTTTGTGCCTATGATTCTTCTTGGGCTTGAGATTCTCCTAGCACCTGTAGGAAATAACCCTCATCAACCCTCATCAAGTTGTTTCTATAGATCAATTAGAGTATTTTCAACAGAAACTTCAGTGTTATCCCTATCCACTAAAGTATTCTCCACCCATTCCAATTGATTTTCATATTTTTCTATTTCAGGGATTCGGTGGTGAATGTAGGGAGCCATCTTGTTTTTCTGTCTTCTGTTGTAAATGAAGTCCAAGGAATCGTCTCTCCACATGAAGTTGTGTTTTAGATTGAGTCTCTGAAGGATTTGATCTACTTCCTTTCCAGCTTCTCGACTATTACACAGAAAGGGGCCTAGTTGATCTTTGATTCTGAGTTGGGTCTTCTTTTTGGCTTTGACAAAATGTACCTCATCTGAATTGATTATCTACCTGTAGTACTCCAGAGAAAATAACCTCATTGGGAGGTATCTGGGCAGTTTATATGGGGCCAGCTCACAGCCATAAATCCTAATTTCAGTGTAGTTTTGGTACAAGTACCAATCCCCCGTTTTGTGTTGTTTTGAAAGCTGCAAGATCCTCCTTATATCTGAACTGATTCTTGGAGGAGGGCTTCCTAGTAGCATTGTCACAATGGGATGTACAAATAGGTCTATGATGTCTATATATGAATATGGAGAATCACATTTATGGATCAAAGGAGAGGAGAAAATCACTAACCTAGGGTGACCTTTAGTATCAAGCGTTTGGAGAGTAAAGAGGAACTTGTCGACTTGGTAATATAGAAAGAGGTGATACATGAAAAAGGAATACTTAAAGACTCTCTCATTACACATCCTTAGAAATTGGTCATGCATCCTATCAACTATAAACTTGGCATAATCATACATGATAGTAGGAGGCTATCCTGGAGTGAAAATGGACATGAAGGCTAAGATGATTTCATCTATATACTCACTAGTGGTGTAACCTAAGACACTAGAAATCATTACTACAATTTCCTAACCAAATGGGGAAAATATGGTAGCCACATATGGAGGAGGATCTTTTGGGATATGATTTTCCTCCCTGATGAAGGTTTGGAACATCTCAGCAAGTTTTGTAGTGGTAAGCTTTGGGAATCAGTATAATAGGTCTCCAATTGAAATAGGGGTTAGATTTTGCCCTGGTTGAAGTTGCAACATTTCATTAATTGATTCAATAGTGATGGTGAAAAGTATAGTCTAGTTTGGGGACATCACTTCTCTTTGGTTGGGGATATAGTTTGCATGGCAGTAATGAAGAATTTCTGGGAAAATATGAACTTTAGGGAATTGGTACTTGGGTAAATTGGACTCCTAAAGACAAATTTTATCAGCGTGGTTCCGATATTGATCTCTATATCGACAATATAGTTTGAAGGGGGATTCAATGACAGAGATGTCCTTGATTTGGAAATCTTTATCAGCAAGGGGAAGGTGGTCCAAGTCGAGGTGAGGAGTGGAAATGGGTCTAACATCCATGGCAATTGGGTTAGCCATTCTCAGTTCTTGTGGATTTGAGAATGGGGGAGGTAAATTTTCAGTCTTTTAGGGCAATGGTGGTTCAATTTTGGGTGGGTTTAAGTTATCAGAGTTTCTCTTTCATTTTAATTAAGAACACTCAGCACTTGGCTCTTTAATTTACAAGGTTTTCAATGAATTATGGTTTAAATACCTAGAATTTGAAGAAAACTGGGTCTGAACTAGGTGAATGGCAACTGTGAATGGTTGAAAGGGCTTCGAGTAGGCTGGAAGACAATCTGGGAGCTTTGTGGCATCTTCAGGGTGAAAATGTAAGTGGGTTGGAAGCTTCAACATTCACAGGTGTGTGCATGGATGTTTATAGTTAAAAAACAATAAAAACAATAATTTGCGTCTTTTTTGGCTTTATGCGCAAAAGTTAATTTGGCAAGTATGGGTGAACAGTGGTCATTTGTCATGTAGCAAGGTGAACAATCGCTGTTTTGGCATGTAGCGAGCTAGTAGTAAGTGGTTTGCTTCGCACAGCTTTTGGGCGCTTGGCAGTATTGGGGAGAGGCCGCCGGATTCCATTCATTGAGCACCACGTGGCCTCAGGGGCCTAGTGGAAAAAAAACCCTTATCGGGTTGGCAACGTTCGGATTTTAGGCCCTTCCGAAATCAACACGGGTCGTCAAAGGGGGAGGGGAGAGATCGTGTGGTGGTCGGGTGATGGAGTTGCATAGAAGGTAATGGGGGGGCTTGGTGGGCGTTTAAGCACGACGGTTTTGGTTTAATACAAGATTAAGGCGGGGGTTAAGGTATCGGTCGAGATTTAATTGGGTTTTTAACTAACTTAATCGAGGATAAATTAGTTAGTGGGTCTAGGGTAGAAAACCTTAGTTTATATAATTAAGCTAGGGTGGGATTAATCAATATTGCGAGAGTTAATATATATACAGGAAACGGGTTTTTAACAGGGATTTGATAAATAAGATAGTAATTTAGTAAAATAAGCAGAAAAGGGGCACAATATCCCAAATATATGACCTCTCATGTTTTATTTCTTTCATATATTCACATAAAGATTGAGGATATGATGTTTTTATGGGGTTTTGATGGGAAAATGAGTTATGTAGGGGAAAAAACACCTTTTCCTAAGTAAAATTAATTTAACCTTAGGAGAAGAGTATTATTAGGAAAAATGAATGAACTGAAGCGGGGAATGAATGTTTATGATGGAGTTTTAGTACTTATTTCATATAAGTCATTTAATTGAGGGTCTGGTCCCTCCAAAAGTCAGAGGAATGCTCTAAGCCCCTTTGACATAGGGTTTTTTAAGTACTTTGATCTTTATTGTGGGAAATTATTTAAATAAAAGGTGAAATGAATGAGGGAAATTAATTAATTGACTTTTGATATCAATTTGCATGCTTGAGTGCCCATTCACTTTTGGAACTTTTATGATGAAAAAGATGATAAATGTGCTTTTGTCTAACCAATCACCATACTTCTAGAACCTTTCTACTACTTACCCATCTACACATCCTACCAATTTTACTTCTCTTTATTAGGGTGCATTTAAGCTAGCAAACCCTTACCAAACATTTTTATTTTTCTTTACAATAGTACACTATCTAAATCTAACCTTATTACATCCAAGGGCTAGATTAAAAAGTTGAGCTCCTTTTATTTACTCTACCTATCTAATTATCTGCCAAGATTAAACAATTTGGTCAGATTTTATTCTCTATCTATAGACATGAAATTTGAAACATAAAATAGTCAAGTTTAAACATTTTTACTATCATGGATTATGGCAAAGATTACAAGCTACACACAATCATTTATTATTCATAAAAGTAAATAGTAGTGGTATTTTGGCTTGCTCACTTTCATGGTCTTTTTCTTTCCTTGGGGTTCATATTTTTCATCTTTTTTGACCTTTTTATTCTTTTTTTCCTTTGATTATTCTTTTAGGACATACCCTCTTTACATTTTTTAATTTTTTGAATACAGAAAACATGTGCAAAAAGCAAAGGTATGTACATATTACAGGTTTAATCTCAGCCATTCAAAAATTATGACTCCTATTGGTATAGGAACCTAATAGTGGCTCCACTTGGGAATGGAATTTCCTGGTGAAATGTTAAGAACTTTGTAGACCAATGGCCTTTTGAATTGTTGTGATGTTATCCTGCAAATTTTCCTTTTCATATTTCTACATGATTTCTATTTATGACAGTAAAACTTTTGAAGCTTAGGGCCTTAACTTCGGGCTTCAATTTCAAAGAATCACCATCTAATCCACTCTAGACTTTTTAAAAGTAAAGTATGCATACATGTTTAGTGAAATTAGTAACTAGGCTCAATATAGTGTTTGAGAATTCGACCATTTGCTGGTCCTCCTTCTACTTCTGTGCCATCCATTTCTCTTAGGAAGAAAGCATATTACCTCTGAAAGCACAAATGATATATGGGCCTTTCCATAGGAAATCAAATTTCCCTTGCTAACCTTTATCTTCTCTTCTTGAATCCCATTTTAAAACTTTGTCCCCTAGGTACAAATATTCTACCTTAGTCCTTTTATCAAAAGCATTCTTGATCCTTTCCTACACAAATTAAGATCTGATATACACTTCTTCCCTAGTCTGCTATAAATGAATTGTTTGGTTGATTCTTCTTTGGTTGTCATTTGGATCAACTTGAAATTCTTGGAGTAGCTTCATCACTGGTGTTCCCAAGGAAGATGGGAAAACATATTCCATTCCATAAACTAATTGATAAGGATTGGTACCAATGGACTTCTTTGTGGTTAGCCTACCTACCCATAAGGCATTTACTAGCTTTTTGTTCCATGTTTTCTTGAAATTCTCTAACAATTTTTTGATGATATTCACTAAACTCTTGTTTGAAGTCTCTGCTATTCCATTTCCTTAGGGGTAATAAGCTGTGGAATGGCCCAAAGCTATATGGTACTTATTACAGAAATCAATCATTCTTCTAGATTTGAAGGCTGCTACATTATCAATGATGATGTTGGTTGGGCACCCAAATCTAGATAGGATGTTGGATTGAAGGAAGGTTATTATAACAGTTTCAGTGGCTTGCCTTGATGGTATGGCTTCTATCCATCTAGTAAAATAATCTGTAGCAGTGAGGATCCATTTGTGTTGGGTAGAGGAAGGTGGGTGGATTTCACTAATGAAGTCAAGACCCCATTGTTGAAATGGTGCTTCAGTATATATTGGTTTTAGGGGTAGGCATAAAAGCTTTTTCTTTCCTTCAAAAATTTGGCATTTATGACATGAGGTTACAAATTTCTTTACATCAGAAAACAAAGTGGGCCAATAGAAACCGACTCGAAGAATATTGTCAATAGTGGTTTTCCATTAAATATGTCCTCCACAGTCACCTGCATGAAATTCTTGTAACACTTTATCATATTCTTCTTTCAATAAACAGTTAAGAAGGATACCTTCATGATTCCTCCAAAACAAAGCATTGTCAACTATGCAAAATTTTAAAGATTTCATTTCTAAAAACATGCTTTTGGTCCTGGATAATTTAGGAGGAGCTTGTAAATTTTGTAAAACATATATGATGTTAGCATACCATGGCGATTCAATAAAGGCCTGGCTGATTGGTGGAGTCACCATATCCTCTCCATTATCCATTTCTGCAATAAAATTTATATCTAAGGCTTGACAGTTTGATTTAGCCATGAACTTGACTAAACTTTGGCCTTTTATTAGCTTTTTTGGTTTGATTTCTAGGTCATATTCTAATATGGTAGAAATCCATTTCCCTCTCTTTCCATCTGGACCATCCTGAGTTAGGATATCCTTGACTACTACATTGGGAACATAGGCTTTACATGAGAATATAAAATGTAAACTCTAAAATATTTGATAGCTTTGACCAAAGCAAAGGCTTGCTTTTCCATTATATTGTACTTTAAAGGGGCATCCCTCAGGGCTTTGCTAAAAAAGGAAATAGGTTGTTCATAACCCTGATCATTCCTCTGCAATAGGACTACAACAATTGTATGTTTTGAGGCAAAGGAAAATATAATGAAATCCCTATCAAACTTTGGACTGACCAAAACTGATGTTTTTATTAAGGCTAGATTAATATCTTCAAAGGATCTCTTAGCTTCAATGGTCCATTTTCTGGTTGAATATTTCTTTAACATATTATTCAATGATCTAATTAATTATGCTAGGTTAGAAATAAATCTCCTAAGAAAGTTGGCTTTTCCTAAAAAGGCTTGTAATTATTTGATGCTCCTAGGATGTTGTATTTGTAAGATGGCCTCAATTCTTGCAAGATCTATTTGGATACCATCTTTTGAGATTATATGTCCTAATAACTTTCCCTCTTCTAGCCCAAACAAAGATTTCTTGGGATTGAAAGAAACTCCATACTTCCTACATTTGATGAAAACCTGCCTTAGATGATCTAAGTGTTGTTTATCATATTTTGGGAATACAATGATGTCATCTAAGTATATTACTAGGAAGTTGTGAATTTCCTTAGCAAAAGCTATGTCCATGGTCTTTGGAAAGTAGCCCCTGCATTCTTTAATCCAAAAGGCATTTTCACATATATGAATGTGCCCTAAGGAGTAGTGAACGTTGTTTTAGTCTGGTCATCTAGGTGAACTAAAATCTGATTGTAACTAGAAAACCTATTGAGATTCTGGTGGATCCTACTACCCTTTGTAATATGTGACCCATTTTAGGAAGAGGGTAATTTTCTTTGAGTGAAACTTTATTAAGATTCTTCAGATCAACACAAAGTTTAATCTCACTAGTATTTTTCCTTTTGAGCACCAAATTCAAAACCCAATTAGAGAATCTAATTGGTGCTATTATCTTGGCCTCATACATCCTTCAGATCTCCTTTTCAATAGAAGGAAATAGGATGGGATTAATCCTTCTAAGCTTCTGTCTAAAAGGTTTCTGGTTTTCTTTTATGGGGATGGTGTGTTGTATTATGCTGGTGTCATACTTGAGGTCCTCATAACTCACAGAAAATACATCTTGGAATTCCTTTAGTAATTTGAGGTATTTCATTTTTTCAGTAGGAGGTAAGGACTTTGAAAGTTTTATCAATTTTGGATTTTCCTCAGTACCTATATTACACTCTTCAATATCAGATTTTAAGGGTTCCATTTTTGGTTTTCTAGGGACATCATTTGAATAAAACAAGTCTTCCAAAGGAGTTAATCCTTTGGGCAAAAAATTGTCTTTTAGATTAATGATTTCAGAGTATTCATTAATTATCTCATTAATTTCAAATTTCTTTAGGTTTTATACATTTAATTTTGTAAATTTAGTGGGATGAAATCTATCTATCTCTTCATCTTCTATTTCATTAATTTCTATTTAACCTTTAAAATTAGGATCCACTGTTATGTTAGTATCTACATTAGTATTTACAAATTATTCTTCTAAAGTTAAAAAATTATCTATCTGTTGGTCATTAGTGAATACTTGCCAGGTTTTTTAAGTTATATGGGATAGCACGTCTGTGCCTAACCTCAGCAGTGTACTGATGGTTAGGTTGAAATGGTAACTTACAAGTGTTGGAAAACATTGCTAAACTATGATCCTGCATATTATGTTTCCTTCGGATGACTGCAATCTTAGTTTCTAGAAAAGTGTTCAATATCTCTACAACTGTTCCTCTATAAAAACTTAACTTAGGATATCTGGTCATATATACAACATTAATTTGTTTTATAACCAACTCAGAAGATCCCATAATAGAAACTCTTATAGCTCCTAACTTTCTAACCAATTTGAGACCTAAAAGAAGTGCTTCATACACAGCCATGTTTTTAGTGCATTTGAAATTCAACCTGTAAGCATGGACCTCTGAGTGATCATTCTCTAAATTGTAAATCCACACTCTTGGTCCTACTCCTAATTTATTCACTGACCCATCAAATTCAAGATGCCATAACATTTCATGTTCATAATTCTTACTATCTGGGGGGGACAAAATTTTCATTGATTAAGGTGTCTTGATCATCCTTTTTATCTGAAATCTCTTGAGTTTGGACAATTTCAATTTGACCTATAACTGCAATTTCTTTTGGTTCTGAAATAATGTTGTTTGAAGTAGTTTCTTTTGTTTGTTTAGCATTGTACAAAATAAAAGAATCGATGTCAGAATGCATGGAATAGATAGGAAAGTTTTGAGGCATATCCTGGCTACTCACTACGTATTTCATTAAGGTCTCTCTGTATAGTTTTTTAGGATGTCCAAAGATTGAAATTGTAGCATATGACATGTCAGGTTGCAAAGATCCTTGAATTTTATCCCCCCATGATCTAGAAAATAACATGGCATATTTAGGTGGTATATCAGCAACAACTATGTCCATGAGAATGGTCTTAGGAGGATATTCTATTAAGGAAACACACAGGTCTTTAATTAAACCTAGACACTTTACTTGACTTGAGTCGAATGAAAATAGGTCCTTGTAAGGCCTAGTAATGTCCAAGTTTAATTTTTCCATAACAGATTTAAGCATTAGATTATGTGAAGCCCCAGAATCTAGCATTGCATTCTGTAAGATTTTATCATGAATGTTAAGGCTAATATAAAAGGGTGGTATGCCTCCTTCTAATGGTTTGCCATTGACATCAGGACTGAATATAAGGTTAGGCTGATCATCAAACAAGTTGACATAGTCTTCGTTCTCAACAAACTTTAAGGTTTTTCTTATTTGAGATTTATAGGTTTCATTTTTAGCTCTATTAAGGGAACTGAGGTTTTCAGTTTAGCCATCTCTACTCCCGAATTGAAAGGAAAAGGGGCTTTCTCTATTTGAGGGCTTGGAATTTTCATGGAAAGAGTTTGAGTAGATGGCTCTTGTTTTTCTGCATTTGAAGTATCTTTCTGTGGATTTTCTAATATGGTGTTTGGAGATTACTTCACTGTCTCCTTGGAGTGGATTGAAGTGGATGGTTGATTATTACAGGGTTGGTCATGGGTTATATCTACAATGGTGGGACCAGAAGGGTTCTGATTTGGTCTAGAGAGTATTTGGAGAGTTTTGGTAACTGGAGCTATTTTAATTTTCTTAGGTTGATTTGGTATTGCTTTCTTGTTTTGGTCAAGAGTATCAGTTTTTTTTTTAATCTTCAAGTTGTACTATTTGTGTACTTTGAAGATAACATAATCATACCCTTGCTTATAATCGAATGATTCTCCGGATTGGGTCTACAATTGTTGAGGCATATGTAATTACTGATCGTCTTGAGTCAAGAAGACAATTTCCTCTTCATCTAATCCCATAAAGTTAATTTGTGTGTCTTGTTCAGGGTCTTTTGAATGGGATGTTTCAACATAGTTTTCTTGAAAAGGAGGCCTAATATTATGATCAAGTCCATTTTTTCCAGTATTTTGATTTTGATTCTTTCTAAAGTTTGGATTTCTCACTGGAGGTGCTTGTTGATTATCCCATTGAGGCTTCCTTTCAATTTTCTCTATCCTATCCATCAATTTTTCCATTCCTTTGGTTAGGACATCTATTTTAAGGTTAGAGGGTGAGGATTCATCTTTCACTAGTCCTCTCCTTTCATTACTAACCCTGGCTCTTTTTGCTAGCAAGTTAGCTTCTACACTAACTGCTACAGTCTGCATTTCTTCTAAAGTTGGAGGATTTCTCTCTCTAAGTTGGAATGCCATATCAGTATCAAATCCATCAGGAAACTTTATCAGATATAAGTTAGGTGGGGGTCTAAGATTGACTGGTATTGCATTGTATATATTGCTAAATCTGGTACAGTAATCCTGGACTGTTTCATTTGGTCCTCTTCTAACGCTCTCGTATTCTGAAATAATCTGCAGAGGGTTCTTTTTCTTTTCCCATCTATTTAAAAATTGCTGATAAAATACTTCTAAATTATCTATACTATGAGCAGGTAAAGATCTAAACCAATTTCTTACATCACCAACTAGAGTCTGAGAAAATAGTCTCATCTGAACATCTCCAATATCAATCTCATGTAATTCAAAGTAATCTGTCATTTTTTTTACATGATGTTGTGTTGTATAAGGTCCTATGCCATCAAATTGGAAAATTTTGTTCTCGTAGTCTTGTGGCATGGCACCCAGTGGAGAAAGTAATACAAGAGGGGCATATCTATTTGCCATGGCTCTAAGTTGGGCAGGGCTAAGAAGTGGAGTTTGGGTACTAGGGGATGATATAGTAGTTAATGGAGAACTAGGAATGATAGGTGTTTGATGGGTAATTATAGGTTGGTATGGAAGTGAGGGTATGAATGGAGGTGAGGAATGAACTTTAGAGGTGGAGGGGAATAATGGTGAACTAAAGGGAGTTGAAACTATTTCAGAAAGCTTAGGGATCTTAACAGTAGCAAGGGATGACTCAGGGGAATTTAAAATATACTCATCAATTGACTGGTTTGCCTTTTGGACTTCAATATTTGCAATAAACTCTGGATCTAGAACTATGTGATAAAGTGCACTCTCAAACCTGGTTCTAAATAGGAAAAGGTCAAATGACCCCTTAAAGGGGAGGTCTTCTAAAAACAACCACTCATCGGGGCATGTATCTGCTTTGATTGGAGGTGTTCGACTAACTGAACCTTCTTGTCTTATGGATCTTCTCGAAATCAAGTTGGGACTATCAAATACTAGGGTAGGGTTTGGATCAGGATTGGCCCTAGTATAGTGAGTTCTCCTGAAGCTAGAGTTTCAAACTTTTCTAGTTACTTTCTTTTTGTAAAATTTTGTAAATAAATTCTAATAAACCCTTCAAGGGGTTTGAAATAAAGATTTGAAAATTTCTCAAAGGTTTATTAATACTGAGGATTTGAATCCCCAGTATGGTAGCCACTATGTTATCACTCAGAAGTTTTCCCTAGAAGCTATCAAAATAAGGAATAATCTGAGGTAACCACAAACCAATATTCAGACTCAGGTTCTGGCCAACCTAAGTCCAGAGAGGGCTCTCTCTTTATAATTTAACTTTGTTTGGGTGGGAGTTTAGGCTAGTTCTTAGTTCTCATAAGGTTTTGACTTTGGTTGGGTGGTAGAATTCTATGAACAGATGGATAGAGCTAGTTTCTTCAAGCCATTGGGCTACGGAGTCAATCAAAGGATAGCATAACTGGATCAGATCATTAAAGGGAGTGTTCATAGGTCAGGCTAGCAAAGAAAAAGGAAAATCTTCAAGGGATAATGGATGGAATGATTCTAATAAGGGTGAAGGGGACTTAAGAATCCTTGGAATGGGATCAGAATGAGGAACAGAGGGTGATCATCAACAAAGGCAAATTAAGAATCCTTTGCTACATAGACCAGAAGGAAAACTATGAAAGCTAAGGAGTAGCTAAGAATTCCCTAGCTAAGATAGTTTAGTAGAAAACATTAAGAATGTAAACAATCAAGATAGATTGCATTTAAGTAAGTTCTAAAATATCATTCCTAGTTTAACATTTAGATTTCATAGAAACAAATATGATTATTGAGAAACATAAGGAAAAAGAATAATACACATGAGAGAATACTTATTTGATTTTCACTTTACACAAGAATACTGAAAAATATATGAGCTTTATTCCATGATCCATCAAGCCAATCCAGTTTTTTGATACAATAGGACTTTGATTTGAGAGAAAAGTCTCCAAAAATGTCTTTGAATCCACTCTAAATACTTCGAATTATGAAGTATTTATACAAAAATTATTTACAAAATATCTCATAAGAATCTAAGATTTAATCTAGGGAATCAAAATATCTTCAAGCATGAAGGTAGGGACAGATGGAAAACTGCATCATGCTATCCCTTTTATTGTGGTAGTGCTGGCTATTGCAGTTGAGTTTGAGCCCTTTAAGTTGGCTGATATTTGTACACTAGAATCATCTTCACTTTGATATTTCACTGATACTCTTTAACTTACTACTCTTTGACCTTGCTGATATGTCTTTACCTATTTCATCTGGCTTCCTTCAAATTTACTGTGGTAACTTACAGTAAATCTGTCATTTTTTCCCACCATTCATCCTCAGCTAACTTTACTTTTAGCATTCTTCTGTAAATTTCATCCGCCTTTGTGTATTTAGAAAAACTAGGCTTGGGGACAAACAATTGTTTCACCTCATGTTCTAGGAAAAATATATTTTCAAAAGTATCATACAATACTTTTCTAGTTGGCAAGGCTTTGATACCTGGAGTGCTTGCTTGTTCCTTGGCCAAATTCCTTAGTCTTTCAGTGTAGTCCAATTAGGCCATGAGTTTAACATGGATGATCATAGGAATGGGAAGGCCTTTCTCCCTCAGAATTTGAAATTTGGCCATGAACCTGTCAATGGCCACCTGCATATTATGGCACTTTTCTTCCAAGTTGACCATGAGGTTTCTTTTGGAAAGAACCTTTTTGACTTCCAAGATGGCTTCAGTCCTATCCTTTATACCAAGATCATTTAGCTCATGTATGTTCATGTTGTTTAGGAAGTGGATGAGTCAATTGGCATCCTCAAGCATATCACCCAACTCTCGCTTTACTTTTTGGATAGCTCCAATAGCTACCTTTACTAGTTCTATTTGCTCAAATATAACTTGAATTGATGGCTAAATATCATTGATAGGGTCAATGATATTGGCCCAAAACATTTCTCTAGTCTATCCTAATGGCTTCTACAATGTCAAATCTTTCTCCAGGACCTTAATTTTCTCACCCATCCTTAGGGCTTTTTGTATTTCTTCTTTGTTGGATTTGGGCAAGCTTACAGTCAGTTTCTAAGCTTGCCATTTTTTCCTTTAGCCTTTCGATCTCTATTGCGTAGATTGACATCTCCTCCACGGATTTTATTAGCTCTATTGTTTTCTCTATTGAAGTACCTGCTGTTGTAGATTCAGTGGTGATTGGCAGTGTTGTGGCAGGTGGAGCTATAGGTGCCAATGATGCTACCAATGTAGAAGGAACTATTGTTGTCACTGTGGGAATGGAAGTTGTGGAAGTTGTTGCCAGGTCACTTTGTTTGGACTGAATCAAAATGTCCAACTCCTTCTCTAACTCTTTCAATTGGTCATTTAGCTTTAAGACCAAGTCCATGAGCTCTTCATGTCCTTTTTGTGCCTCCAAGACTTCTGTTGTTTGTGGGTGATGCAACTGTGGAATCTTGAGCTGCTTCTTCAGAGTAGCTATATCATCATTCTTCTTCTTTATTAATTTTTCAGTGGCCTTTACATATTTGGGATCGTGTCCCAACTCAATGACTAAGTCCTCTAAGGACTTTGTTTTGGTATCTTTGGCCTGTGAAGAGGCATTTTCCAACTAGAACTATGCTAATATATTATTCAGGGAGTTTTGCAATTGGTGGGCTATGATGGATTTCTCGGTCAAGGTGGAGTAAAGCATCTCTCTTGTCTGTTTGTGTAGCTCAATCTGGTCAATAGGATGTATATCCTTTGCTAGTACTTCGAAGTCTATCTTTCTTAAGTCTGTTGTTGTTCCTGGTTGCTGAGTAGTGGGATTTATGAATATCATTTTCATCTTCCCCTCTTTTACATCATAAGCTAACATAAGCCTTGTTTGATTGGTAAGGGCCATCTTTAAGTACTATGCATAAGTCTGGGATTTTAGCCTCTCATTCCTGGCTTTTATGTCCTTGTATCTTTCTCTAATGTCTTGGTCTCTATCAGCTGGCATCCTGAATGAGGACACTTCAACGCTCTGCTACCTTTCAAACATCTGAGTGTGTGATGTGGAAGGTTCTAGTGTGCCTCCAGAGGGAGTGACATGCCTACTTCTTTCTATTTCTGTGTTGGTGGCCCTAACTGTTTCTTTTGTGAATTCCTATTCAGAGATAGGATTTATCCTTTTCCTTTTGACTAGGTCGGTCTCTACATATTCCTGTGAGGTTGCTTTGCCTAAAGTAGTGGTCTCTTCCCTGTCTCTTTTGAGGATTTTCTCCTCATTTAAAGTAGTTTGCAAGACCGGGGGAGTACTCAAGATGGGCTCTAGTATACCTGCCTAAGTTAGCTCCTCTGATAGGTCTGCTTGTTTTGACTCTTCTTGTACCTGGGATTCTTCTTCTACATGTGATTCACTTTGTGCCTATGATTCTTCTTGGGCTTGAGATTCTCTTGTCACCTGTAGGATAGAACCCTCATTGTCAGGACTTTGAATTGTCTACTTTTGACCCTACATTTTGTTATGATATTACTCTTTTTAACCTATGAATTGAAACCCTTGATATCATTTTTGACCTCAGCATCCCAAGGTATGAAGTAACTCTCCTCATTTGCTATATGATTAATTATTCAACACATACTCATGTTATCTTTACAATTAATCTTTGGAAATTGGCTAAGTCGCTGACAGTTGATTGGAATTGTTCAAATCCCACAGAATCATAATTCACAGTTGCTGCAACACCAGGAACAGCAACTGTGCAGTTGCTACAACACCAGAATCAGAAACTGACTAAAGAAGGAAATATCTTAATTTGCAACAGCAACTGTCTGAAGCTGGCAGGACTATACTCGGCCGATGATGATAAAGCATGATCAGCGAATCTAGCCACAGACGTGGGAACACCAGGAACATCATGAAGTATTTTAAGGGACGGTTAAGATGTACCGAATCAGCAACAACAACAGAATAACCAAGGATAGCACGAGGACTCCGAGGAGATAGACGAAGACCACCCGTTTTGCAACAGTGGAAAGATTCGATTAACCAAGGATAATAAAGATATACATTGTTGTAACAGTATGCTGTAACAGGAATCAATTTCCTATTTTTGTACAAAAGAATTAAATTGTAGGACAATCTATTGTAATAGATGTCTCCTCTATAAAGAGGAGACATCTACAGTTGAAAGACTAGCATGTGATACTGAATTATTGTAGTGCTGAAGGTCGAAACCTCTATTGTAATTGAACTCTTGGCAGATGAATAAAGTTTTGTTCTGAACAATTTGATTTAATATTTGTGTGCAGGGGAATCTTGTGAGAGGGACAAGGCCCACCTTCTTCACAAGATTCACCCATTCCTTTCCTGTTAAGTGTGTGTTATTTTTGTATGTGTTTAGCCTTGCTTCTGATATTTCCCTTTTGTTGATACGTTGTTCATTTAATCGATTGGCGCTGTGAGAAGTGTGTCACCGGTGAATAGGATTTTTGGTGTGTATGGGCGACTGGTCACAGAGGCAGGTGCTGGGTGTCCTTATTCTGAGGACAGGGTCTTGGTCCTCTGTTACAAATAGCCATCATTTTTCCGCAGATTTGTTACCTTTACTCAATTTATTTCATTTCTGCAATAGTTTAAGACTGCTGTAACGTAGAGTAAGTGATTGATAGGAATTAGATTTGTTGTACTACAGCTTTTAATGCTTTTGAAATTAAAGTACATACAATACGAGGTCACCTTTGAAACAAAAGGACTTTCCCGGGTTGACAAATTAATGTGGTACTCGACTGTTAATCAATAACAATTCGAGCGACCAACATTTTGGCGCCGATGCTGGGGAAGGCGAATAATTTTTTTTAAAGCATTAATGATTTTTCTTTAGAATAACAGGTGCATGAGAGGACGCAAGAAAGCTAACTTCACAGGCGGTAAGGGCATAGGAGGCGGAAGAAAAACTTTCATTGACGAGATCATTTCAAAAGCTGAGACATCTCAGAGAACGAGTTCCAGAAGACCTCAAATCCAGTATTCCTCCCAAACAGATCATCAGATGGAGGAAGTACTAGGGCCTGAAAGGAAGCTGGAAACACCAGAGCACATTAAGGAACCAGTAGAAGAACCTGAAGGAACAGAAGATACTGAAGACAGAGCCAGTGATTCAGGAAGAAGAATAATGGAGGATAACACAGCAGAAGGAAGGGGGGAAAACTCACTTTCCACCCTGGAATTTCCTATTGGGGATCTCCCAAGAGGAGCAGTCCCTATGAAAAATATTCCACCTGCAACATTGCCTAATTTTCATGGGTTATCCTCTGAAGATCCCGATGAGTTCCTCTTTGAATTTGATATACTGTGTAGAAGTTATGATTATGTAACTCCTGCTCAGAAGTTAAAATTGTTTCCAGCAACACTGAAAGGGAACGCATTAAGATGGTTTATGAGCCTAGGGGCTCAGGTGATCACCACATGGGATCAGATGAAAGAAATTTTTCTGAGCAAATATCAGGATTACTGTCGAACAAGAGAAAGGAAGGAAGAATTGTTCAAAATGGTTCAGAAAGAGGATGAGAATCTGGAGGACTTTATAGAGAGACTGCAATATAATCTGTAGAAATCAGATCATCCAACCATGAGTAAGGATATTCTGAAGACAATACTACTAAAAGGAGTACGAGATGACTGCCTAGATATGTTAAATATGCTTGGAAAAGGGGATATTTCCAAAGAACCATTTGATGAGATTATCAACCTCTGCATGAGGTGTTCCAGAGGAGCAGCAAGCAGATCTAAAACCAGGGACAGTACATATTCAAGAGTCCAACAGTCAGCAAGCGGAGGAGAAACACGAGCCGAAATAGGTAATCTGCTTGAAGAATTTAAAACTGAAATGTTAAGCTCCTTTGCTTCACAAATTGATGCTCTGCAGGTTAAAAAGAAACAAGCAGAAGCAGAAGTTGCCCTGGCTATCTTTTGCTCCAAATGCAGAGGAAAGCACCCACTGCGGGAATGCCCATTGGATAAGGTACCAATCTGTACAATTTGTGAAAAGGATCATGAAACTCAGCAATGCCCTTCTTTGCCAGGAATAAAGGGAGCGCTGCAATCAACTGAAGAAGAAGTTGAATCAGTGTACCTGATGACACAGAGGAGGAAATGGCCACAAAGACAAGGTATGAGTTCTAACACATTATTTAGTCGTTGGAATAATCAGTCTCCTTTTCAAACAAATTTCCCACCCATGAATCAAATGCAATACCCACCCTTTAATCCGATGCAATTTCCTATGCAGCAATCAAATCCTCCTTTTACTGACCCTACTATGTGGAATCCTTGGACTTTTCAACAACCTTATTTCAATCAATGGAACCCAAATTGGGCAGCCCAACAGATTCCATTTCCTCAACACCAGCAATCTCTTTCCTTACCATCTAATGCCCCGCAGAATAACCAGTCAATCAGACCCCAACTGCCTGTGCAACCTAATCCCAACCCAAACAATAATAAAAACTTGCAGGTAATAGATATTCAAAGTCAACCTGTCTCCCCTATGCAATGTAATGACATCCATTTATGCTCTGTGAGGATAGTTGAACCCATCATAGATGACATTACTGACTCTGAAAAAGAGGAAACTAGAGAGGAAAAGTCATCTAAAAAAAACACTGAAACTCTTGAATCATCTCTTAACAAGACTGTCCAAACAACAGAGCCACCCTTTCCTGAAACATTGGCTCTTACTAAAACGTTTCAGCCACCAACTTTTAACCTTTTAGGAGAACAGCAGAATTTATATGTCAAAATCCCATTATTGCAAGCACTAAGAGATTTCCCTATCTATGCTAGAACTGTTAGGGATATTTGTATTAAAAAGCCTGGAAGAAAAGCCAAGGAACCCCTCACAGTTCATGTGATGGGAGAATTGACTGCTTTGATGACAGAAAAAGACCCCCCTGTGAAATATGGTGACCTTGGTCACCCTACAGTAACAGTTCAGGTCGGCAAAACCTTTGTCTCTAAAGTTC
>APFE030335021.1:0-15589 GCA_000404065.3 Pinus taeda | reverse complement strand
GATAACTTGGCTGGTAAGAAATTCTTTTCCTTTTTGGATGGATTTAGCGGATATAATCAGATAAGGATTGCACCCCAGGATTAGGATAAAACCACTTTTACTAGCCCTTGGGGGACCTTTGCTTATAGGGTTCTTCCATTTGGGCTATGTAACACCCCATCAACATTTCAGAGAGCGGTGATAGGGATCTTTTCTAATATGATAAATGATTCCTTATAAATTTTTATGGACGACTTCACTCCTTATGGAACAACCTTTGAAGATGCCTTGCAGAATCTTGAAAAAGTACTTAAGCAGTGTATAGAAGCACATCTTGCCTTAAGTACTGAGAAATGCCATGATGATGAATGAAGGCATTGTATTAGGCCACTTTGTTTCATTATTAGGAATTCAAGTCGATCCCGCAAAAATACAGGCAATTTTGACCCTCCCTATCCCCAAAACCCAGACAGAAGTGAGGAGTTTCTTAGGACATGTAGGGTATTACAGAAGATTTATCAAAGAATTTTCTAAAATAGCTTCTCCTCTGTTTGTGTTACTAACGAAAAATGCTGAATTTAAGTGGACTGATGATTGTGAAAAAGCATTTGATCAGCCTAAACATCAGTTGTCCATAGCTCCCATTTTGAGAGGACCAGATTGGGCACTCCCCTTTCACATATCCTCTGATGCCTCAAACACTGCCATTGGAGTTGTCCTGGGACAGGAAGAAAATGGTCTTCCCTATGCCATTTATTTTATTAGTAAAAACATGACTCCCGCAGAACTTAATTATACAGTCACTGAAAAATAATTTCTAGCAGTTATTTATGCTATCAACAAATTTCGGCATTACATTACTGGTTATACTACTTTTGTGCATACCGACCACTCGGCCATTAAATACCTAATGAATAAATCAGTTACAAATGCTCGAGTCACTAGATGGTTACTATTATTACAGGAATTTGATATCACAATTATAGACCGAACAGGAAAAGGAAATGTAGTTGCTGACTTTCTTTCTCGGTTAAAAACTAATGAAAATATTCCAGTAGATGATTCTTTTCCCGATGAGTATTTATTTGCAATCTCTGCTTACTCACCTTGGTATGCAGACATTGCTAACTACTTAGTTGCAGGAAAATTACCATCACACCTATCGCATAGAGAAAAAAGGAAAATTATTCAGCAGAGCGCTAGGTACAGCTGGATAAGCGGTTGTTTGTTTCACACAGGACTCGATCAGGAGATCCGGAGATGCATTGGTGAAGATCAGATTTATGATGTATTCAAAGCTTGCCCCGATGGACCTTGTGGAGGACATTTCACGGATAAAAGAACATCACACAAGGTTCTCAGGATGGGATATTACTGGCCCTCAATCTTCAAAAATGCAAAGAAATATGTCAGGGCTTGTGATAGCTGCCAAAGAATGGGCCAGCCTAATCACAGGGATGAAATGCCACTCAATCCCTTGGTGATTCTTGAACCATTTGAAAGATGGGCACTAGATTTTATAGGTCCCATTAATCCTCCATCTAATCAAAGGGTTTACATACTAGTATGTACAGATTACATGACTAAGTGGGTAGAGGCCAAGGCACTTATCAAAGCTAACGAGGAATCAATATTAACATTTTTATTTGAAGAAATCTTCGTTAGGTTTGGGTTGCCTAGGGAGCTAGTCACTGATGGAGGACCTCCTTTTAATTGCCATGGCTTCAAAGACACATTGCAGAAATACCATATTAAGCATAGAATGACCAAACCTTATCACCCCCAGTCAAATGGGCAGGTGGAAAGCACCAACAAAGTCATAGAATCTATTCTGACAAAAACAATAAAGGAAAACAGGAGGGACTGGTTTCAAAAGCTGCCTGAAGCACTTTGGGCTTATAGAACCACTTGGAAGAACACCACAGGATTTTCACCCTATGAGTTAGTTTTTGGTAAAAATGTTGTTTTCCCTTTGGAGTTTGAAATCAAAATTTTAAGAATTGCTTTAGCTGTTAACCTCGATTTGACTGATGCACAGACAGCCAGGTTGCAGCAGCTACAGGAGCTAGACGAGAAAAGATTGGATGCCATCCACCAAACAACCATGATTCAACAACAAAGAACCAGATGGCATGACAAAACTATTAAGAAAAAGCAGTTCCAGAAAGGTAACTGGGCTTTACTGTATGACTCTCGTTTCGAGAATTTCCGAGGTAAATTGAGAACAAGGTGGCTAGGACCTTATGAAATAGATGTTGTATTTCCAAACAGAACAATCAGACTCTTAACGATTGATGATAATAGAACACCGTTATTAGTGAATGGATACCGACTTCGTCCGTATCAACGGCTTGTTTCTAAGGAGGATTTCGAAGCTACCTGCATGGCAGAATTACACTATGTTTTTTTGGGGGAATTTTCTTCCCCTCAAGGCACTTAAATTTCTGTTCATTTATTTATTTTTAGATTAGATTTCTTAACTAATAATCCCTGCTAAGGGGTTGCTATGTTACAATTAGTTGTTTTGCAGATCTTACTTTCGGAGGATGGCTGAGAATAAAAATCCTAAAAGAATCACTTTGCAGCTTGGGAACGCTTTTTGGATCATAAGTTAAGTTTTACACCATTTCCCGTTGCTGCAATACCATTCCTTGTTGCTGCAACACCATTCCTTGTTGCTGCAACACCACTTTCTGTCATTCCCCGTTGCTGCAACACCACTTTCCGTCATTCCCCATTGCTGCAACACCACTTTCCGTCATTCCCCGTTGCTGCAACACCAATTTCTGTCATTCCCCTTTGCTACAACACCACTTCCCCTCATTCCCCGTTGCTGCAACACCACTTTCCGTCAATACAATATCATTTCTTCGTTGTCGTAACACCACTTACCGCACGAGCTTATGTTCCGGAAAAATATCACTTTTCAACACTGCAACACCAATCCCAACACTTAACGAATCATCATCCTGATGGAACATATTCCGTTGCATTTAAGGGACCAACCAAGTACTCTAACAAGTACACATTGTCACTACTACTTCCCGTCAGATCGCTTGTGTTTTCACGATTAAAAACCCGTTCAAATTATGATTAAGCTAGAAAAGGAAAGATAAGACTTTTGCATGCGACTAAAGGTAAAAAGTAAAGGTACGCATGTTTAAGTGTGAATATTAATTTATAGTTAATAGGGAGATGTGATACGACTGCCAAAATAATTATACTACCAATCAAATCATTCAGCCGTAGATTTGGGGGGATTACCAAAATATCACAATTATTCCATAACACGTTAATCGTCGCCACCCTTATTCCTCGCGGTAATATCTAAAACTCACTCTGACGTGGCATATCCTCATTTGTAACGGTTTGCTCTGTTTCAAACTCAGAAACTAGGCTCTGTATCGTGTATTGTTCGCTGAATCAACAGCTATGGGAGGAAATCTGATTACTTATGAACCTGGCACAACAACGCTACTGGAAATCTACCCCGAGGTTTATCAAATTTTTCTGCAGGCAGGGTGGGTAGACTACTTCAGAAGACTTCCAGACTTCAACACACAGCAAGTGTTGGAGTTCGCATGCAATTTGAGAGAAGGATTTTCTACAGTCCAGGGAATACGTATACCGGTTACAGGGGAAGATGTAGCCCAAGTCTCTGGGCTACCAACCAACGGTATACGCTGCTTCAGCAGGAAACATGTTATTTGGAATGCGCAACAAGGCTTCTTTCTACCAGGCAAACACGTAGAAGCTAAAGGAAGAGGGGTCGCTCTTCAGTCACTGCCTCCACCATGGCCAAAGGTCGCGGAGTTTGTCAAGCAATATTTAACTTGCGAAGGTCGTTAACAGGTAATTTACCAACACGACTTCGTTTTGTTAAACCATTTGAGGCATCGACAGTTGATAAACATGCCCTATTATCTATTGGATTATCTGAAAAACATCTCACATTATGCTGAAAAAGCAAAGCATCCAGCCCTTTCCCTCAAACACCATAGGTTAGCCCAACTCTTAATAAATAGGGGATTTGCTCTAATCCACCCACCCCTGTCATTAATCTTTCCCAGCAAATAGAAGAAGATCCTCAGCAGGAGGAGGAAGTTCCCCACCAGCCGGAACAAATACCCCAGGAGGTTCCCTAGCAGCTAGAACAAATACCCCAGGAGGTCCCCCAGCAGCCAGAGCAAATACCTCAAGAAATTCCTCAGCAATTAGTAGTAGAAACACCCCTGCAGAGGACCCCATCCCCCAATGAAGCTCAACCATCTACCCCTGTGCTTCATATTTCCACTGATGATTCTGAGGATAATACCCCCATCATTTCTCTTAAAAGGAAAAAACAACAAGAAACTGAAACTCCACCAAAAAGGAGAAGAACCAGGGCTTCAATCAAAGCAGCTGCTATTCCTGATAGTTTCCCCAGCCCAAAGGAAAGTGACCGAAAAAGAAAAATTGTTGATTTTCTTGCCTCCTTAAAGAGGTAGAGAAAACGGTCAACCCCAGCAGTTATACTTACCAGCCCTGTGATTCCCAGTTCTCCACCTATTATCCTAACACCCCGTATTCCAATCATTCCAGAAAAGTCCCTTTCCTCACCCTCTGCGGCTAAGATGCAGAGCGTTGACAGCTTTGTGACAGCATTTTCTGAGGCAGTTGATACACAAGAACCACCTACCGAAAAATCTAAAATAAACACCCAAGATGATATTGGGCAAGTGACTGCTACACAAGAACCAGCCACTGACCCAACAGGTGACACAAAAGAACCACCTGTTGGGGATGCAACTGCCCAAATAAACGCGGAACAACAATCCTCTCATCCACTAGAGCCTGCAAGTATGCAAGCCCCGCCTACCATAGCTTCCCTGCAGGAAGAAATTGAGTTTTTAAAATCTCAAATTAAAGATTATCAACAGGAGATAATAATGGTTAAGGAAGCCTACCAAAATGAATATAATCTCCACTTCTTAGCACGGGTAGCGACGGTAACAGAAAAGAGTCAGTACAATGAGTACATGTGCAGTGAGTGTGGTGAACTGTACACTCAAGAAGGATATAAGGTAGTACAGATCACAATGGCTGAAGCTAATCCACCACCCCCTGCTGCTACAGAGAAACCTGCTATTGTAGTCAAAACAGAACAACCTGCTGTCACACAAGAACCAGCAGGAAGAGAAGCAAAGGAAAAGAAACAACCTGCTGTTACACAAGAACCAGCAGGAAGAGCAGCAGAAGAAATGAAACTACCTGCTGTCACACAAGAACCAGCAGGAGCTGCAGGAGGAGAGAAAGAAAAATCCGCTGTCACACAAGAACCAGCCGGTTTTCTAAAAACTGTAAAAGAAGAAACAGGGCAGCCTGTTGTCACACAAGAACTAGTAGGAGCTGCAAGAGCAGAGAAAGAACAACATGTTGTCACACAATAATCAACATGTTTTCCAAGAGTTGTGGAGGAAGACATAGTACCACCGGGGCCCACCCAAACTACTGTAGAACATAGATCCTTTAGTAACGCTTATGCACAGACTGAAGTCACGGAACTCCACTGTGTCAAGGACGCTTATGCACAGACTGAACTCACTGGACTCCACTGTGTCAAGGATGCCTATGCACAGACTGAAACTCCTTCTGTCAGTAATGCTTACATGGATACCTCTAGTTTTCAACAACTAAAGGACTCATGGAGAATAGAATATGAGCTCTCACAAGGGAAGGCATTCCAATAGGAGAAGTCAATCTGGTTCAGCTATGCATATATAAATTGGGATGCAATGGAACAGTCTAGAGCCCAGCATAAAGAAAATAAGGAGGTAAAAGCTAGGCTATCCCGTGCCTTTGATCTGGTTCAGAGGATATTGGCTACAAGAAAGCCTTCTTTTAACTATGCAGTATTCTTGAGAGAACACTTGGCGTTCTTGCAAATAAAAGCAATTAGAGATGGAAGAACATATCAAGTTAATACACCTGACCAGTTTATTCGAACATTCAAAGAAGCACCACATAATGATCAAAATTTTCTTTATGAACTCTATCTTCACAATGAGGCTATGCCTGAAGATAGAGCAATGAATATACTTCCTATTGTGGGTGATATTCAAATAAGAGCCTTCATCTCTTTTCTAGCTAATCAGTTAACTTGGAAAAATGCCTACATGTCAGCTGAACATAATGAGAACAACTGCCTCCTTTGGATTCGAAATGAACCACACAATCCAGCTACTTTCATTGCACAACATCGGAATTATGTAAGTAATCCAGAATTGGCTGACCATATAAAGAAGCTACAGGCAGCGGTTTTGCAGGACTGTCAGCATTATGTGAAAACAAAGGGGCACTGGCCGTTGAAGCAAATAAGTTATTCTGGGAACATTGTCCCAGAGAAAGACAGGAATACCACCCCTACAATCCCCTCAATCTCCAGGTAGTGATTTCACGCATACCTTATTATGTTAAATGTATGGAAAACTGTGTGGAGAAGTGGATCAGCTACCATTTTCATTTCCCTCTCTTATGGTTACCTGGTTAGCAATATAAAGCTCATTATAAACTTACCAAGAAGGAGGAGGTAGCAGTATCGCAGCAGATACAGAATGTTCAGGGATTCAAAAGCAATTCGAATAAAGCCTTCTCGAGCTACTGTATCAACAACTTACATTGTTCATCCCAGTTCTCCGACTCAGATTCAGACTAAAAACGTTGCATGAGGACATGCAACCCTTTCAGTTGGGGGGGATGTTAGGACTCTGAATTGTCTACTTTTGACCCTACATTTTGTTATGATATTACTCTTTTTAACCTATGAATTGAAACCCTCGATATCATTTTTGACCTCAGCATTCCAAGGTATGAAGTAACTCTCCTCATTTGCTATATGATTAATTATTCAACACATATTCATGTTATCTTTACAATTAATCTTTGGAAATTGGCTAAGCCGCTGACAGTTGATTGGAATTGTTCAAAGTCCACAGAATCATAATTCACATTTGCTGCAACACCAGGAACAACAACTGTGCAGTTGCTGCAACACCAGAAGCAGCAACAGCAACTATCTGAAGCCTGCAGGACTATACTCGGCCAATGATGATAAAGCATGATCAGCCAATCTAGCCACAAACGTGGGAACACCAGGAACATCATGAAGTATTTTAAGGGACGGTTAAGATGTACCGAATCAACAACAACAGCAGAATAACCAAGGATAGCACAAGGAGTCCGAGGAGATAGACAAAGACCACCCGTTTTACAATAGCGGAAAGATCCGATTAACCAAGGATAATAAAGATATACATTGTTGTAACAGTATGCTGTAACAGGAATCAATTTCCTATTTTTTTACAGAAGAATTAAACTGTAGGACAATCTATTGTAATAGATGTCTCCTCTATAAAGGGGATACATCTACAGTTGAAAGACTAGCATGTGATACCGAATTATTGTAGTGCTGAAGGTCGAAACCTCTGTTGTCATTGAACTCTTGGCAGATGAATAAAGTTTTGTTCTAAACAGTTTGATTTAATATTTGTGTGCAGGGGAATCTTGTGAGAGGGACAGGGCCCACCTTCTTCACAAGATTCACCCATTCCTTTCCTGTTAAGTGTGTGTTATTTCTGTATGTGTTTAGCCTTGCTTCTGATATTTCCCTTTTGCTGATACGTTGTTCCTTTAATCGATTGGCGCTATGAGAAGTGTGTCACCGGTGAATAGGATTTTTGGTGTGTATTGGCGACTGGTCACAGAGGCAGGTGCTGGGCGTCCTTATTCTGAGGACAGGGTCCTGGTCCTCTGTTACAAACAACCATCATTTTTCCACAGATTTGTTACCTTTACTCAATTTCATTTCATTTCTGCAATAGTTTAAGACTGTTGTAACGCAGAGTAAGTGATTGGTAGGAATTAGATTTGTTGTACTGCAAATTTTAATGCTTTTGAAATTAAAGTACATACAATACGAGGTCACCTTTGAAACAAAAGGACTTTCCCAGGTTGACAAATTAATGTGGTACTCGACTGTTAATCAATAACAATTCGAGTGACCAACACTCATCAAGTTGTTTCTCTAGATCAATTAGAGTATTTCAACATAAAATTTAGTGTTATCCCTATCCACTAAAGTATTCTCCACCCATTCCAATTGATTTGCATATTTTTCTATTTCAGGGATTCGGTGGTGAATGTAGGGAGCCATCTTGTTTTTCTATCTTCTATTGCAGATGAAGTCCAAGGGATCATATCTCCACATGAAGCTTTGTTTTAGATTAAGTCTCTGAAGGATTTGATCTGCTTCCTTTCCAGCTTCTCGGCTATTACACACAAAGGGGCCTAGTTGATCTTTGATTCTGAGCTGGGCATTCTTTTTGGCTTTGAAAAATGTACCTCATTTGAATTGATTATCTGCCTGTAGTACCCCAAAGAAAATAACCTCATTGGGAGGTATCTAGGTAGTTTATAAGGGGCCATCTCACAACCATAAATCCTAATTTCAATGTGGTTTTGGTACAAGTACCAATTCCCCACTTTGTGCTATTTTGAAAGCTGCAGGATCCTCCTTATATCTGCACTAATTCTTAGAGGAGGGATTCCTAGTAGCATTGTCACAATGGGATGTACAAATAGGTCTATTAAGTCTATATACGAATATGGAGAATCACATTTATGGATTGAAGGAGTCCAGAAAATTATTGACCTAGGGTGACCTTTACTATCAAGCTTTTGGAGAGTAAAGGGGAACTCGTCGGCTTGGTAATATAGAAAGAGGTGATACAAGACAGAGGAATACTTAAAGACTCTCTCATTACTCATCCTTAGAAATTGGTCATGCATCCTATCATATATAAACTTAGCATAATCATACATGATAGTAGGAGGCTGTCCTGGAGTGAAAATGGACATGAAGGCTAAGATGATTTCATCTATATACTCACTAGTGGTGTAACCTAAGACACTAGAAATCATTGCTACAATGTCCTGACCAAATGGGGAAAATATGGTAGCCACATATGGAGGAGGATCTTTTGGGATATGCTTTTCCTCCCTGATGAAGTTTTGGAACATCTCAACAAGTTTTGCAGTGGTAAGCTTGGGGAATTAGTCTAATAGGTCTCCAATTGAAATAGGGGTTAGATTTTGCCCTGGTTGAAGTTGCAACATTTCATTAATTAATTCAGCAGTGATGGCGAAAAGTATAGTCTGGTTCGGGGACATCACTACTCTTTGGCTAGGGATATAGTTTACATGGCAATAATGGATAATTTATGGGAAAATATGAACTTCATGGAATTGGTACTTGGGTAAATTGGACTCCCAAAGATGAGTTTTATCAGCGTGGTTTAGGTATTGATCTCTATATCGGTAGTATAGTTTGAGGGGGGATTTAAGGATAGAGGTGTCCTTGATTTCGAAATCTTTATCTGCAAGGGGAAGGTGGTCCAGGTCTAGGTGAGGAGTGGAAATGGGTTTGACATGGATGGAAATTAGGGAAACCATTCTCAATTCTTGTGGATTTGAGAATGGGGGAGGTAAATTTTTAGTCTTTTAGGGAAATGGTGGTTCAATTCTAGGTGGATTTAAGTAATCAGAGTTTATCTTTAATTTTAATTAAGAACACTCAACACTTGGCTCTGAAATTGACAACATTTTCAGTGAATTATGGTTTAAATACCTGGAATTTGAAGAAAATAGGGTATGAACCGGGTGAATGGCAATTGTGAATGGTTGAAAGGGCTTTGAGTAGGCTGGAAGGCAATCTGGGAGCTTTGTGGTGTTTTTAGGGTGATGTTAGAAAATTATGTATTGCAAAGCAATGGAACACATAAAATATTGCAAAAATATAAACACAGAAAACACATAAAACAAGAGAGACACAGATATACGTGGTTCACCCAGTTTGGGCTACGTCCATGGAGAAACAACCAGTCCTTCTTTTTATATTATCCAACAAACTAAAAAGATACAACCTATAGCAGATCCGCTATAACACCCTCTTCATTCTCAATCTCCTCTCTCTTCCTCACTCAGAATACAGATCTACATAGACGTAATACAATTCCCTCATATATAGCGAGGGGTTGCCTTCTAGGGAAAAAAAAACCTAAATTAAACATAACTTCTACCATCATATCATCCGCCTAATGAACAACCCAGATTGACTACGAAATTACAACATTTTACAAGGCAATTTTACATATATTCTTAGCTTCGAGGGCGCTTCCCTCGAAACCCCGCAAGGGGGACAAGTCCTTGTCGCACCCCCCCACATGGAAGGGTGTATAGTCTTCCTGGGGTATACATTCAACTGAAACCTTTGAATACAAAAGATAATCAGGCTCCACACCCAGCAATCTCCCACTTGGAGACTGATTATAACAACTCCACCGCTGCTTCATTTGCTAGACAATGACTCCATTTTGGATTTGGTTGTTTCTCATCTTTTTCATCATACTTGAATACCAACTGAAACTAAGTAGATTCTTAGTTTCTCCCTGGTTACAACTTTTGTTAACATATCAGCAGGATTCTGGCTAGTGTGTATCTTTTCCAGCTTCAACTATCCATCTTCCAATGCTGACCATATGAAATGGTACGTGAGTTGTATATGTTTAGTCTTGGAATGAAATGTGTTAGTGTCAGTCTGTGCAGCTTTCCTCTAGTGATCAAACATGCTCTTACAAAGTGATTCCAAGGTGTTAAGGTCAAATTTTGTCATTTCAGTGAGCCTTCAAGCAAAATTTGGTCACTAGGTATTAGGTTTAGGGTTTGTTTTCGCCCTTGTCAAAGTTGTCCAAATTTTAGTCTGTGTCACCATTCAGCTGAGTGTACCATCATTCATAGGGTTGTCATCATCATTTCAAGTTCCACTAGGTCATTTTACACCTTGTTCATGCTTCAGTTGCGCCTCGGTAAAGTTCATTTCCCTCTCCTAGGGTTTTGAAGGCAATTTATCTTGGATGGTCAAATCATTACTAAAACTTGTATCCGGATGTTCATACACCTTCCCCTATCTATAATGTACCTTGTTAAACACTTCCCATCATTAAAATCCCCCAAATTCCTCATTTTCGCACTAACCCTAGTTTTTTGCTACAACTTGGCAATTTTCTAGGTTGGGCATGTGTTTTGCCATTTTGGAACCCTTCCCCTAACTCAATCTTTGACATTCCACTTTCCCCTACTTTCTAACATCCCTCTGTACTTCCAATTTTTTTTTTCAAAGATTTAGAAGCTCCCTATCCCCTTCATTTTGCTTCATTTCGACAAGTCCCTTGTTCCACACATCGGGATAGGTTTTACTCCAGTGATGTTTCTGAGCAATAAAAGATAAATTTGGGAAAACTGAGAGAGGTTTTGTCCAAAACAAGTCAAGGAAGCAAAACCTCCTTCACTTTTTACACAAGTGTCTTGGTTTTAGAGAAATGTCAAACATATAGTTTCCTTGGGAGAATTGAATGAAATTCTGAAGTGACCTTGGGAAAATCAAGTTTTCTCCTAGATTGGTTGGACAAATGACTTTCTTGATGCATCAAATGATAACTAGACACAAAGTGCTTTCCAATGAGCTATCATGAGGTCAATTGGGAGTTGAGGAACAACTTCAAAAGTTGACTGCAACAGCACTATGCCTTGAGGTAGCCTCATTTGGCACATTTTGACCAGTCTTGGGAGATTTGATTTTTGACAGGGTAAATGACCTCCAAATTGAAAAATTCCAACTGGGTTGGAAGTTAGAATCAAAGACCTTTCCAAAGAGCTATCAGGCACCCAATTTGGACACAAAGAAGGTCTCCAAAAGTCTCATGCAAAAAGGCGCTACACACAAGCTCTATGCACTGCGCCTCAAGCCCAGTGTGTCGCGCCAGTGTATTTTTGCACTGAGAAATGAATCTCTATGCGCCGTGCCTCCCCTGTGTGCTGCGCCAGTTGTCCAATGCACCGCGCAACCTACAACTTCACAAACTTGCTCCAAATCGCTCAAAATGCGTGGGTCTTCACTTGTACAAGTAAGATGGGTTTCCATCATTGCTTTTCATCCAAGATTAGTGCTTGTTAGATGGTGGTTGTCTTATGGTGTTGGATAGAAAAATCAAACCCTACCAAGGAAAATGGTGTTAGGGTTTTGTATTAACTTTTTGACTGCCAAGTTACTACTCCCACCCCACATTCCCTTGCTCCATTTTTTCCTTGATTTCCCTATTTCCCACAGTCCCTCCCACATTTTCCAATTGCACCAGACTCTCATTCTTCATCTCATTGAAAGCCAAAGAGACGTTGAAACACCATGAAGGCGGACAGACAGTGACTTTACAACTGAAACTGCATGCATCAGGAGGACACTGGAACGACGTAAAAGGAAAATTGGCTCTGAATCTTGGCCGAAGCTTCTTTGGCTGAGAATGGCACTTGATGAGGCACCTTCAGCCCAAATTTCAAGGAATTTGGAGGAAATTTTGTCAATTTTGAATTTTTTGGCTTTAAAAACAGGTTTTTCAGTGCTACGCGTAGCGCCACTTGGCGTGCGCTTATAATTGGGAGGTCTCCAGGAGGAAGACTTTACATTTTTGGATTTGCAATCAAAATTTATGTATGCTCATGGATTACCTAAGGATTTCATCAAGTTCTGGGTTGCCTAAAGGGTCAAAAACACCCTGAAAATGACCTCACTGCCCCTATTAAGGCACACAGGAAGCAGTCTTGGGAGAATAAAGTTTTGGAGGGGAAAATGGGCACCAAATTGGAAAATGCCACTTGGGTTGGAAAGTATACAAGTAGGTCTTTCCAAAAAAAACAATTGGGCTCAATTTGGACTTCAGGAAGTACCTCAAAATCAACTCCAAAGTGGCACGCCGCACGCAGATTTTGGCGCGACGCACAAAGGAGTTTTGCCCAAATGTTCACCTTCCAGCTCAGAAATTCGGCCAGTTTGACTAGTTTTGCTTCTTGATGTAATTATCGATCTATATTGATGTATTTGGATACACATGATGTTATTTTGGCACTTATTTACTAGTTCTAGAAGACTCATTCACTAACAAGTGAAAATTTAATGAATGAATCAGTTTCCTAACATATAGAGGCAAGTTGTTTTCTTTTCACACGGGGCCACAAGAGAGCTTAGTCATTTTTCCAGCCCTGAAACGCCCATTATTTCTTTACACCAAGAGAACTTCTTAGAGCTCATTGATTTTGTCAATGCATCTGCAATATTCTTCAAAGTGTCCACCTTTACCAGCAACACCTTTTTGTCTTCTATCATATCCCTCACAAACTGATACTGAACATCAATGTGCTTTGTCTTTGAATGATAAGCATGCTTCTTTTCAAAACAAATTGCACTTTGGCTGTCACAGTCTATCCTTATAGTTCCCTATACTAACCCCATACTTGAACACAATCTCTGCAACCAAACTGCTTCCTTGCTTGCATGAGTGGCTGCCATGTATTCTGCCTCCGTAGTTGATAGTGCCACTACAGATTGTTTCTTACTCATCCAACTGACTGCACCTCCATATAGGTTAAACACATACCCACTTGTAGATCTTCTCTGATCCAGATCTCCAGCCCAGTCTGCATCAACAAAGCCATGAATATCCAACACTCTGTCCCAATCCTGGTTTTCCTTGATAGCACAAACCATAATCACTAGTGCCACGCAAATACCTGAAAACCCACTTCACAGCTATCTAGTGCTCCTTCCCTGGTTTTGATATAAACCTGCTCAATAATCCCACTGGTTGTGCAATGTATGGTCTAGTACAGACCATCGCATACATCAAGCTACCGACTACACTTGCATATGGAACATGGGACATGTCATCTTCCTCTTCTTGTGTCTTCGGACACTGTTCAGCAAATAAATTCACACCTACAGGAATAGGAACCTTCACCGGTTTACTATCTTGCATACTAAACCTCTGCAGTATTGTCTTGACATACTTCCTCTGGTTTATCCAGAGCTTCCTCTTTGCCCGATCTCTTTTAATTTCCATGCCCAAAATATAGTTTGCAGCACCGAAATCTTTTATGTAGAATTTGGAGGACAATTGTGTCTTAAAATCCTAGATAATTTCTTTTTCATTTCCAACTAGCAACATATCATCCACATACAAGACCAGATAAATAACACGGTCACCAGTTAATTTAAAATACACACAGTGATCTACTTTGATTTTTGTGAAGCCAAGTCCCCGTATAAATGTATCAAATTTCTGATACCACATCCTTGGTGACTATTTTAACCCATACAAATACTTCTTTAACTTGCATACCAGTTTTTCTTAACCTTCACCGCAAAGCCTTCAGGTTGCTTCATGTAGATTTCCTCTTCCAAATCCCCATGAAGAAATGTTGTCTTCACATCCAACTATTCTACCTCAAAATCAAAAGTAGCAGCAACAGATAAAAGTAATCTAATAGAAGTTACCGTGGCAACAGGAGAAAAAATATCACCAAAATCAATTCTCGGCATCTGGGAATAACCTTTTGCTACCAACCGAGCTTTGTATTTCTCCACCTTCCCTTTTGCATTTGTCTTCTTCTTGAACACCCATTTTCTACCAATGGTTTTCCTTCCAGCCGGCAACTCCACTAGATCCTAAGCCTCATTTTTGTGTAAAGATGCCATTTCATCAACCATGGCCTCTTTCCAGAGTTTTCCATCCTCTGAATCCACTGCTTCCTTCACAGTTCTGGGATCATCATCAGTAACAGACAAAGAAAAATTTGAACAGAAAGTAGATGGACTATACCTTTCTAGCTGCCTTCTTTCTCGAACTGATCTTCTCACAACTGGAGTTTGTGGCTCTTCATCTTTTGATTCTTCCTCTGCTACAGAGTCTGATTCTTCCTCCTTTAGTTCAAACTCTATCTTCACGGGTTCCTTTGGTTGGACTTCATGTTTAATAACATCTTTCACCTCTCTGAACAACACATCTCGACTGTACACAACCTTCCGTGTGACTGGGTTCCAAAGCTTATAATCATTTAAACCATCCTTATACCCAATAAAGATGCACTTTCAGATTTACTATCCAACTTGGTTCGTTTCTCCTTTGGAACATGTACATATGCATCACATCCAAATACCCTCAGATGTGAAAGAGAGGGTTTCTTACCAGTCCATACTTCTTGTGGAGTCTTATCCTCCAACGCTCATGAAGGTGACCTGTTGACCAAGTAACATGCAGTATCCACCGCCTCTGCCCAGAATTCCTGTCCTAACCCGACACCACTGAACATGCTTCTTGCCCTTTCCATCAACGTCTTGTTCATTCTTTCTGCGACTCCATTTTGCTGAGGTGTATATGGAGTAGTCTTCTGCCGTGCTATACCACACTTCTTACAAAATTCGTCAAATTCCTTGCTGCAGAATTCTCCACCATTATCTGTCCTCAGTGCCTTTATCTTCTTCTCTGTCTGATTTTCCACCAGAGCCTTAAATTCTTTAAACCTGTCAAAGACTTCAGATTTCTTCTTAAGGAAATATATCCATGTATTCCTTGAGAAGTCATCTATACATGATACATAGTACACAGACTTACCCAGTGATGGAACTTTCACAGGTCCAAACACATCACTGTGCACAAGCTCTAATATTTGTTTCGTCCTCTTACCA
>APFE030335005.1:16632-36115 GCA_000404065.3 Pinus taeda | reverse complement strand
CTGTGGAGTTGGATCAGGAGTTTGATGGAGTTGTGTTCAGTTTGACTTAGTTGAACTAGTTGTAGTTTAGTCTAACTGGCAAATAAGACTAATGTTGAGTGGTGTGAATTAGTTATTAATTAATTCACTAATTATTAACTCATAAAGCAACTAAAGAATACATCAGTTAACTCAGTGCATGGACAGTTCAGTGGAGACATGTGTTAGAGATGAATGAAAGGGCAAGACAACTGTCAGTTGTGACTATAGTTGTGCATGTGATTTGCACATGCATGGATTGAGTAATGCCAATGAGGATTGCGTAGTATAACACAAGGGAAATACGAGTTTGGAGATTCATTCTCTTTGTATTCTCTATGCAGGATTGCGCAGTGGAGGTGATTTGAGCCAGTGATTGATTCAGATTTGAGCTAGTTTGTGTGTAACAGGTGGAGATAGTACTGAGTACTTGCGAGGAGCATTGTACTGTGTTCTGTTACATGTTCTCAATCAATATAATATACAGATAGTTTGGGGTTTTTAGCAAGATGCTTTCCCCAGTGATATACTGTGTTGATATGTGCGATTGATGCTTCAATGTGCGCATGTGTATGTTTCTGAATACTGCTAAATTGATGATCAACGTAGATGATATTATGTATTATGCATGCATTCTGCAATAGTGTATAATTAGGATAATCTCGGTTGAATAAGTGTCATATTATTCATGAAATTTCTACATGTATAAGAGACAACAAGAGTTGTTCGTGGGAGTCGTTACCCGTAAGGAAACCGCGTGAGGATTGCCACACTCTGGCAAGCGTAGAAAGGGAGCATTATCAGTACATGAAGGAGAAGCAGCCAGTTGAAAATTAAGCTGATGGATGATAAGGGTTCGACTAATAGAAGACCCAAGAATCGGCACAAATGACTCTCTTAGTTGGATGCAGGGCAATGGGAGAAGAGCGTGAAGCTAAACTGCGGCAAAAAGAATTTGGCTACAGTTAAAGTGGTTTTCGAGCATCCTCAACACTCGAAGTAGTTTAATAGGAATGCTCCCGATGCCACTAACCGATCAACACGTGGCTCGAGGAGGAGAGTGAAAACCGCCTTTATCGGGTGGGTATTCCTCATTCTTCTTTTCAACCCGATATTCTTTATAGTCGTTGGATCTAGTAAAAGAAGATCAATGGCTAAGGACTGTTGTTTAAGTTGGTGGGTCTGAGTTATCTTCCTTGCTCGTTTCTCCTCAAGGTTGGGATCGGTGGAATTTAGGCAGACTACTTGCTCGAGGGTTATACCCCTAGCAGACCCAAAATCTGTCTACTGCGATCTCTATTTCCTCTTTGGGTCCGCTTAAAGACTTTTTGTGTTTACATGTTTTCGGTCCGATTTAGATCCTCGTCTGTTAGATCTCGGAAGTTGGATCAAACGGGGTAGGCAGGTTGTTCTGTTTTGTGGGCCCTTGGCTTGAATCTTGAGCTGCTGGCTTAGTACCCAAATCTCAGGGTGCTAGTTAACTCTATGGCCCTCTTCTCCTCTGGGTTTGTTGTATTTTATGTAACCTATTTTTTCAGCTACAAGTGAATAGAAGGACCGACTCTTGCTTCAGCAAAAAAAAAAGAAATTGAAAATGCTAGAAATAAGCACATTCACGTGAAATTATTTTTACAAATCATATGAACTGCAAAATTTTACATTTTTATTAATAAAATGATTTATGTAGTCTAGTGGGCCTTGGATAGACGATGATCAACTTTGTCTTTGTTAAGGTACTCCTAATTGCTAAGACACTCGCTAAATTCACTAACATGTTTTGTTGTTATTCTTGGACATGACCATGCTGTAGCATCACCAATTCAATAATAATTTTATTGCAAATGTTTGTTTAATGATATGTGTATTTTAAAAAGTCAAAAAAATCAAATAGGCATTAATAATTAGTTTCTCATTAATCCACTTTATATAACTCATTAATATGATAATTGAAATTTCTTTTAATCTTAGGGACAAGATTAGATGCCACATTTAAGTAGAGATACAAGACGTTATATAACTCATTAGTATGATAATTGATTTTTTTTAGTTTTAGGAACAAGAATAGATACCACATTTTAGTAGAGATAAAGAGTTAGATTTTGATACTAGGATCTTTGTGTTATGGGGTGTGTTATGGGCCCACCACACTTCGATTGCACCAATTTGATGGAACATGACATTCATTACATTTATTTTTTGTTACTTTAATACTAAACTCTTCCATAACAATAGCTCTATAGATGGAAGCTCAAAACATGATTTAAAAGTGATGATATATGATAAGTGTACACACCATTGCACACATATATTTCTCTATAAGTAAACTACCATATGAAAATAGAAATACTAAATATTAGGGTTAATATACAAAATTTTATCTCAAGACTAGTAGAGTTGTTTAATAGTTTTAATCAATAATGATTAAAGTTAGTGTACTCATATATTCATTAATAGTTATTTCTAATTAACCCACATTAGTTAGGCTATTAATAAAAATATTAATTCTTTTTAGTTCCAAAGACAAGATTATAAACTTTTCAAAATTCAATACAATTTAAAATACAAATACAAATATTAATTCTTTTTACTTCAATAAAATTTAGAATACATGTTTTAAAATGGTATTACTAAAATAAACTATTTTATTTACTTTTATATATTTATTGAAAATGTCAAAAATAAACATATTCATGTGAAATTATTTTTACAAATCATGTGAATGGTTAACAATTTAGCTTTTTTACCTTTCAATTAATAAAATGGACCATGTATTTTCCATTTTTGAATCTATAGGATTCAAGCTCCTTTATCCACCTTTAATCATTTTTATTACGCATGTTTGTATAATGATATTAGATGTCAATTTTGAGTAGGAGAATAATAAATATTGTGGTTAATATGCTTGAAATTTTATGTCACCTCTAGTAGTTATTTAATAGCTATTTTAGTTAGATAGTGCAGCTTTTAACAAGTGTACACAATATTATATGTCTTAATCATTATTTATATTTAATCCACATTATTTAGTTTATTAGAAGGAAGATTAATCATTTTGAGTTCTAGATATGGGATTATAAAATGGTCAAAATTTAATATAATCTAAAATATAGGTTTTAAAATAGTATTACTCGAATAAATTATTTTATTTAGTTTTATATAATATTCAAAAATGCTAGAAATAAGAACATTCACGTTAAATTATTTTTACAAATCATGTGAACTACTTAAAATTTAGCTTTTTACATTTTTACTAATAAAATGGACTATGTAGTCCGTGAGTATTGGATAGATGATGTCTGTTGCCTTGTTAAGGTACTCTAGTTGTTAAGGTACTCTAGTTGCTAAGTCACTCGCTCAATTCACCAACTTTTTTAGTTGTTATTCTTGGACATGATCATTCATTAATCATTTTTATTTCAAATATTTGTATAATGATATTATAGATTTGATCAGCGACTAAGGATATGTGTATTTAAAAAAATATGTGTATTTAAAAAAAAACCATTAAACTCAAATAAGCATTAATAATTATTTTTTTATTAATCAGCCTTATATAACTGATTAATATAATAATTGAAATTTCTTTTAATTTTAGGGACAAGATTAGATGCCATATTTAATTAGAAATACAACAAAATCCACGTGATATAACTCATTAATATGATAATTGAAATTTCTTTTAGTTTTAGAGAAATTCATTAATCATTTTTATTTCAAATGTTTGTATAATGATATTATAGATTTGATCAATGACTAAGGATATGTGTATTTAAAAATGTCATTAAATTCAAATAGACATTAATAATTACTTTTTTATTAATCAATCTTATATAACTGATTAATTTGATAATTGAAATTTCTTTAATTTTAGGGACAATATTAGATGACATATTTAAATAGAAATACTGCAAAATCCACGTTATATAACTTATTAATATGATAATTAATTTTTTTTTTTGTTTTAAGGAAAAAAATAAATGCCACATTTGAATAAACATAAAAAAAATTAAATCTGTGTATTATGGGTCCCCACACTTGCATTGCATCAGTTTAATGGAACTTGACATTCATTACATTTAATTTTTGTTACTATACTAGTAATTTGTGCCATGACAATAGCTTTATAACAGCAAGGTTTCGATACAAGGATCTATGGGCTATGGGCCCACCACTCCGCTACACCACTTTGACTTAACGTTATGTCCATTCCATTTAGTTTTTATTAATATAGCCATAAATTGTGTGATAAAAATAGCTTTAACGTTTTCTTCGCTTTTCTAAGCCGAAAAACGATGCTATAAATTAACAATAATACAATATATATTACATAATACAATATATATTACATCAAAAGGTATTATGGAAATGAATCAACCTAACACATATATTTCTCTACTCTATAATTAAATTACTATATGAAAATTGAGATAATAAATATGGAAATGAATCAACCTAACACATATATTTCTCTATTCTATAATTAAATTACTATATGAAAATTGAGATAATAAATATTAGAGTGGATATATTTGAAATTTTATGTCAAGATTAGTAAAGTTGTTTAATAGTTTTAATCAAAATTTCTAAATAATAAATAAAGTTATTAATACAACATATTAATTCTTTAGTTCTCTCGATAAGATTATAAACTTTCAAAATTCAATACAATTTTAAAAATATATATTTTAAAATGTATTACTAAAATAAACTATTCTATTTACTAATATATATATATTTGAAAATCTTAGAAATAAAAATATTTATATAAAATTATTTTTACAAATCACGTGAATCGTTTAAAATTTAGTTTTTTGCATTTCCCTTAATAAAATGGACCATGTATTTTCAATTTTTGTATTTATAGGATTCAAGCTCCTTTATCCACCTTTAATCATTTTAATTACCATGTTTGTATAATGATATTAGATGCCACTTTTGAGTAGAAGAATATTAACTATTGTAGTGAATATACTTGAAATTTTATGTCATCTCTAGTATAGTTGTTTAATAACTATTTTAGTTAGATAATGTGCTTTTCAACAAGTGTACACACCATTATATGTATTAATCATTATTTCTATTTAATTCATGGTATTTAGTTCATTAATACAAAGATTAATCTTTTTTTGGTTAGAGAGACAAGATTATAAATGGTCAAAATTTAGTATAATCTAAAATATAGGTTTTCACATAGTATTACTCAAATAAATTATTTTATTTACTTTTATATAATATTTGAAAATGTGGGAAATAAGCACATTCACGTGAAATTATTTTTACAAATCACGTGAACTGCTTAAAATTTAGCTTTTTACATTTTTATTAATAAAATGGACTATGTAGTCGAGTGGGCCTTGCATAGATGATGATCAGTGCTTTGTCTTTATTAAGGCACTCCTAGTTGCTAAGTCACTCGCTCAATTCACTAACATGTTTGGTTGTTATTCTTGGACATGATCATGATGTAGAGTCACCATTTCATTAATCATTTTTATTACAAATGTTTGTATAATGATATTATAGATTTGATTAGCAACTAAGGATATCTCGTGCACACATTATTCTGTGCACACATTATAGAAATAAATGCAAAATAGAAAAGCCATGCCGAAGTACTATAAGCCATGAAGAGGCATGGAGAGTCTCAGTGGAGTGTGTAGGTGGACTAAAATTCAATTCTTAGCATGGAGAGTCTCAATGGAGTGTGCAGGTGGACTAAGATTAAATTTTCAGCATGGCGAGCCTGAGTGATGGGAGAGTTGCAGCACATAGAGGACTGTGCCTAACTTGAGTAAGCATGTGGACAGAGAATTAATTCTTAGTATGGACAATACAGTCAGGACAATCAGAGGCCCATTCTCAAGTGAATGTAGTGGCAGAGACCAAGTCCGATGCATATCGCAGAATAGAGGACCATGCTGAGGTATAGCGCGTAGTGTTGACACAGGACAGTGTGGCAGCATCGATTGGGGAGGTAACAGAGGAACAAAACCTAGGAGCTCGATTGAGCATGTGGGGGAATGCAACATTGTTGTCTGAGAGGCTAAGAGGAAAACTCTATGAGTGTGAGCACTACTGTAAGAGGCTGAGTGAGAGCCAATTTTGCGTGTAAAGGTTGACAATGTCTTAGCAGAAGAAAAGAGACGACGATAGCAACACTCTATGTGTTAGACCGAAGGTGCCTGCGTGTTATGTGTGTAAAGGTCGATAGTTGCATGTGTTGTGTGTGTCAGGCCGAGAGTTTCCTGAGCTCTATGTTTAAGGCTGAAGTGTCTGTGTGCCGTGTGGAAGGTCAAAGGTGCACGTGAGATGTTGTGAGTAGAAGTGCAAGAGTTGTGCCTATGCTGTGTGAAGCAAGGCTGAGAGAAAACTGTGTGTTGTGGAGAGCAGAGTGGCAGAGAGAATAATGATTGTTGTTGAGAGTAGAGAGCAGAGGATTGAGAGTGACTACTGTTGAGAAGATCACAGGGTTTTTGAAGAGAGTTGCAGATAGTTGCAAAGTGCAACAGAGTGAACTTTTATATATATTTTTGAAAATGTCAGAAATATATTTATGTGAAATTATTTTTACAAATCATGTGAATGGTTTAAAATTTAGCCTTTTTACATTTCAATTAATAAAATGGACCATGTATTTTCCATTTTTTAATATATAGGATTCAAGCTCCTTTATCCACCTTTAATCATTTTTATTACGCATGTTTGTATAATGATATTAGATGTCACTTTTGAGTAGAAGAATATTAAATATTGTGGTTAATATACTTGAAATGTTATGTCACCTCTAGTATAGTTGTTGAATAGCTATTTTAGTTAGATAGTGTGCCTTTCAACAACTGTACACACCATTATATGCATTAATAATTATTTCTATTTCATCCACGGTATTTAGCTGATTAATATGGAAGATTAATCTTTTTTTAGTTCCAGAGACAAAATTATAAAATGTAAAAAATTAATATAATCTAAAAAATAAGTTTTCAAATAGTATTACTCAAATAAATTATTTTATTTACTTTTATATAATATTTGAAAATGCCAGAAATAAGCACATTGTCATGAAATTATTTTTACAAATCATGTGAACTGCTTAAAATTTAGCTTTTTACATTTTTATTAATAAAATGGACTATGTAGTCAAGTGGTACTTGGATATACGATGATCAATGTTTTTTCTTTATTAAGGCACTCCTATTTGCTAAGTCATTGGCTCAATTTGTCTTTGTTAAGGCACTCATAATTGCTAAGTCACTAGCTCAATTCACTAACTTGTTTGGTTGTTATTCTTCGACATGACCATGATATAGTGTCACCAATTCATTAATCATTTTTATTAGAAATGTTTGTATAATGATATTATAGATTTTATCAGCTATTAAGGATATGTGTATTTAAAAAAGTCAAATAGGCATTAATAATTAGTTTTTCATCAATCCACGTTATATAACTCATTAATATGATAATCGATTTTTTTTTTTTTTTAATTTTAGGGACAAGATTAGATGCTACATTTAAGTAGAGATACAAGAGAATACACGTTATATAACTCATTAATATGATAATTGAAATTTATTTTAGTTTTAGGGACAAGAATAGATGACACATTTTAGTAGTAATACAAGAGTTAGGTTTTGATACTAGGATCTGTGTGGTATGGGCCCACCACACTTCGATTGCACCAGTTTGATGGAACATGACATTCATTACATTTAAATTTTGTGACTATAGTAGTAAACTCTGCCATAACAATAGCTCTATAGATAGAATCTCAAAACATGATTTAAAGGTGGATGATATATGATAAGTGTACACACAATTGCACACATTCAAAAGTATGAGATTTAATAAGGAAATGTATATGTGATTTAATAAGGAAACATATATGTGAAATTGGAAAAGAAACACACATTCAAAAGTATGAGATTTAATAAGGACAAGTATATGTGATTTAATAAGGAAACAAATATGTGAAATTGCAAAAGAAGAGATATCAAAGCCGATCCTGGGACCTGTGGGTTATGGACCCACCACGCTTCAGCTGTGCCACTCTCATTTAACATTATGGCCATTCCATTTAGTTTTTGTTAATATAGCCATAAATTGTGTGATAACAACAACTTTAACATTTTCTTCACTTTTCTGAGCAAATTAAGATGCTATAAAGTAACAATAATACAATATATATGACATAAAATATGACTCAACATAATACATATATTTCTCTATAACAAAACTGCAATAAGAAAAGAGAAATACTAAATATTAGGGTTAATATACTTGAAATTTTATCTCAAGACTAGTAGAGTTGTTTAATAGTTTTATCAAAATTTCTAAATAATGATTAAAGTTAGTGAACTCATATATTCATTAATAATTATTTCTAATTAACGCACATTAGTTAGGCTATTAATGCACATATTAATTTTTTTTGTTCGCTAAAATGGATTATAAACTTTTCAAAATTCAATATGATTTAAAATACATGTTTTAAAATGGTATTGCTAAAATAAACTATTTTATTTACTTTTATATAATTTTTTAAAATGTTAGAAATAAACATATTCATGTGAAATTAATTATCAAATCATGTGAATAGTTTAAAATTTAGCTTTTTTATATTTCAATTAATAAAATGGACCATGTATTTTCCATTTTTGAATCTATAGGATTCAAGCGCCTTTATCCACCTTTAATCATTTTTATTAAGCATGTTTGTATAACGATATTAGATGTCATTTTTGAGTAGAAGAATATTAAATATTATGGTTAATATACTTGAAAATTTATGTCACCTCTAGTATAGTTGTTTCATAGTGATTTTAGTTAGATTGTGTGGCTTTTAACAAGTGTACACACCATAATATGCCTTAATCATTATTTCTATTTAATGCACATTATTTAGCCCATTAATATGAAGATTGATATTTTTTTAGTTCTAGAGACAAATTGGTCAAAATTTAATATAATCTAAAATATAGATTTTAAAATAGTATTACTCAAATAAATTATTTTATTTACTTTTATATAATATTTGAAAATGTGAGAAATAAGCAAAATCACGTGAAATTATTTTTACAAATCATGGGAACTGCTTAAAATTTAGCTTTTTACATTTTTACTAATAAAATGGACTATGAAGTCTGATGGGCTTGGATAGATGATGATTGATGCTTTGTTAAGGCACTCATGTTTCTAAGTCACTTGCTGAATTCACCAACTCGTTTGGTCTTGGACATGACCATGATGTAGCGTCACCAATTCATTAATCATTTTTATTACAAATGTTTGTCTAATGATATTATAGATTTGGTCAGCCACTAAGGATGTGTGCTTCTAAAAAAGTCAATAAACTCAAATAGGCATTAATAATTAGTTTTTCATTAATCCAATTTATATAACTCATTAATATGATAATTGAAAGTTATTTTAGTTTTAGGGACAAGAATTGATGCCACATTTGAGTAGACATACAAGGCACTCATGTTTCTAAGTCACTTGTTGAATTCACCAACCTGTTTGGTTGTTCTTCTTGGACATGACCATGATGTAGTGTCACTAATTCATTAATCATTTTATTACAAATGTTTGTCTAATGATATTATACATTTGATCGGCCACTAAGGATGTGTGCATTTAAAAAAGTCAATAAACAACCTGTTTGGTTGTTATTCTTGGACATGACCATGATGTAGCGTCACTAATTTATTAATCATTTTTATTACAAATGTTTGTCTAATGATATTATAGATTTGATCAGCCACTAAGGATGTGTGCATTTAAAAAAGTCGATAAACTCAAATACGCATCAATAATTAGTTTTTCATTAATCGGCGTTATATAACTCATTAATATGATAGTTGAAATTTCTTTTAGTTTTAGGGACAAGAATTGATGCCACATTTGAGAACTCATTAATATGATAATTGAAATTTCTTTTAGTTTTAGGGACAAGAATTGATGCCACATTTGAGAACTTATTAATATGATAATTGAAATTTCTTTTAGTTTTAGGGACAAGACTTGATGCCACATTTGAGTAGACATACAAGAACATGACATTCATTACATTTATGTGATTTAATAAGGAAACGAATATGTGAAATTACAAAAGAAAATATGTCATAGCCAAGTTTGGATCTTGGGACATGCGGGTTATGGGCCCACCACACATCCCTACACCACTTTGCACCAATGTGATTTAATGTTATGTCCATTCCATTTATTGTTTGTTGCTATAGCTAAAAATTGTGTGATAAAAATAGCTTTTACATTTTCTTCACTTTTCTGATCAAATTAGGATGCTTTAAAGTAATGACAATAAAATATATATAACATCAAAAGCCAAAAATTGAGTGATAAAAATAGCTTTTACATTTTCTTCACTTTTCTAAACAAATTACGATTCTTTAAAGTAACGATAATAAAATATATATGATATCAAAAGGTACTATAGAAATGACTCAACATAATACATATATTTCTTTGTAAGTAAACTACTATATGAAAATAGAAATACTAAATATTAGGGTTAATATACTTGAAATTTTATCTCAAGACTAGTAGAGTTGTCTAATAGTTTTAATCAAAATTTAAAGTTAGTGACCTCATATATTCATTAATAAGTATTTCTAACTAACCCACATTAATTAGAATATTAATACAAATATTAATTCTTTTTAGTTCCCAAGACAATATTCATTAATAAGTATTTTTAATTAACCCACATTAGTTAGACTATTAATACAAATATTATTTCTTTTTAGTTCCCAAGATAAGATTATAAACTTTTCAAAATTCAATACAATTTAAACAACATATTTTAAAATGGTATTACTAAAATAAACTATTTTATTTGCTTTTATATATTTTTTGAAATTGTCAAATAAACATATTCATGTGATTTTTTTTTACAAATCATGTAAATGGTTTAAATTTTAGTTTTTTTACATTTCAATTAATAAAATGGACCATGTATTTTCAATTTTCAAATCTATAAGATTCAAGCTCTTTTAATCATTTTTATTAGGCATGTTTGTATAATGATATTAGATGTCACTTTTGAGTAGAAGAATATGAAATATTGTGGTTAATATACTTGAAATTTTATGTCACCTCTGGTATAATTGTTGAATAGCTATTTTAGTTAGATAGTGTGCCTTTTAACAAGTGTACACACCATTATATGCATTAATCATTATTTCTATTTAATCCATCGTATTTAGCCCATTAATACGAAGATTAATTTTTATTTTATTTTATTTTGAGAGACAAGATTATAAAATGGTCAATATTTAATATAATCTAAAATATAGGTTTTAAGATAGTATTACACAATTAAATTATTTTATTTACTTTTATATAACATTTGAAAATGCTAGAAATAAGCACATTCACATGAAATTATTTTTACAGATCATGTGAACTGCTTAACATTTAGCTTTTTAGATTTGATCAATGACTAAGGATATGTGTATATGAAAAAGTCAATAAAATCAAATAGGCATTAATAATTAGTTTTTCATTAATCCACGTTATATAACTCATTAATATGATAATTGAAATTTCTTTTAATCTTAGGGATAAGATTAGATGCCACATTTAAGTAGAGATACGAGACATTATATAACTCATTAATATGATAATTGAAATTTCTTTTAGTTTTAGGGACAAGAATAGATGCCACATTTTAGTAGACATACAAGAGTTAGGTTTCGATACTAGGATCTGTGTGTTATGGTTCCACCACACTTTGATTGCACGAGTTTGATGGAACATGACATTCACTACATTTAATTTTTGTTACTATAGTAGTAAACTCTGCCATAACAATAGCTCTATAAATAGAAGCTCAAAACATGATTTAAAGGTGATGATGTATGATAAGTGTACACACCATTGTACACATTCCAAAGTATGAGATTTAATAAGGACATCTATATGTGATTTAATAAGGAAATAGATATATGAACTTGCAAAAGCCTAGATATTAGAGCCAGGTTTCGATCCTGGGACTGTGGGTTTTGGGCTCACCAAGCTTATGTTGTGCCACTTTGATTTAACATTATGTCTGTTCCATTTAGTTTTTGTTAATATAGCCATAAATTGTATGATAACAATAACTTTAACATTTTCTTCACTTTTCTGAGCAAATTAAGATGCTATAAAATAACAATAATACAATATATATGACATCAAAAGGTATTACGGAAATGACTCAACATAATACGTATATTTCTCTATAACTAAAATACCATATGAAAATAGAAATATAAATATTAGGGTTAATCAAAATTTCTAAATAATGATTAAATTTAATGAAGTCATATATTCATTAATAATTATTTCTAATTAACCCACATTAGTTAGGTTATTAATGCAAATATTAATTCTCCCCGGATGCGGGTGGTCAATAGACATTTATGGTGCATGAGCAGGCGAACAAACAGGCGGCCTATCCGTATGGCCACTTGTGCCTTCACTTGTGTGATCTCTTGGCAAGTCACGACTCTCAGACCGGTGCCATTAACTACTTGGGAATTTCAAGAGATTCCCTGCAAGTCCAGAAATATGGAACAGAGCAATCCTCATCCCTCATTCAGCCCCTCAATTGCTCATGCCATCCATCCATCTCTGAGTCGAGCCTTCGCACAGCCACTGGAAGACGCTGCAGACTCTTAAGCTGCGTCAACCTTGGCAATGGAAACCATTACTCCCAGTCCCTTCTATGCCATCTACAGACGGAGGTTTCAGCTCATTCCTTTGTTCCACCTGTGAATCCCACGAACCCTTGCCTTTTTCCTCCCGCGGTGCCTGGTTTGATTCCTGCCCAGGTATCCTTCCGCTCTCAGCAGCCTCACATCTTTAGACCCATGCGATATCATCATAGAATGAGGAGCCAACGCGGAAGCAATTGTGGTGGTGCTACTCATCACGAGTATCAGATGCTTTTTGTCTCATCCTCCCCTTCTGTCTCCCCTTCCCCTACCCTCTCCAATCCCCGCTCCCTTGGCAGGTATCCAAACACTCGTAGCGGCCGTGGAAGACTAAGCACCAGTGAGGCTTGTTACTCTGAAAGCATCCCCCAACAAGCTGCTACCAATGCCACCCCTCAGCAAGCGCACTTCCACTTTCAAAGCGCCTTAGACAAGCTGCTCATAATTTTCACCATCTTTGTAGATTTCAAGGAAGTCCCTGCCTCTAATTCTGAACCTACGCCCAACAGGGAATTCAACCAGGACCCTCCTTTCAATTTCGTTCCCGGAGAGTCGAGCACCAGAAGCCAGCCAAAGGACAAGGATATCCCTTCTAGCAGTAAACCGCAATCGTTGGAAAGTGTTGCCACCCGGAAGGATAAGGGCATCCAAGCTGAGGACAATGTAGGTGGCGGACATGCTAAGAACATGGATTCTGACGGCTACGAGTGGTGTCCAATAGTGGAGGAAGAACCTACAGAGGACACTATGCAGCTGTTTGCCAGGTCAGATGGCGAACCATAATCCTGTCTCTGTTTAGTTTTGTCATATGTCATTTTGTTGCTTGGGTCCTATCGGGTCTTTCCATGTCTTTTTCTCCTCTCGGGCGTAAAATTTTGGAATTTTGCTCTCACTAGTCGACTTATAATGGAAAAGTCTGAGTCAAGTTTTGGATTCTTCAGTCTTTCTTATATTTTTTGTATAATGGAACTATAGCCCCTTCGTGGGCAGCTGGAACTCTCCTAATTTTGGGCTTGGACTGGTTTCCCCTTTGGGGCAATCCCAACCTCAACATTGGATGCTCAGAATGGTCATTCAATTGACCCAGTACCGCTGAGGCTGGAGCCTCCTTGTACATTATGCCTTCATAAATAGATTAATTTTACTTAGAAAAAGATACAAATATTAATTCTTCTTAGTTCCAAGAAAAGATTATCAACTTTTTAAAATTTAATACAATTTAAAATATGTGTTTTAAAATGGTATTACAAAATATTTATATATATATTTTTGAAAATTTCATAAATAAACATATTCATGTGAAATTATTTTTACAAATCACTTGAACTGTTTAAAACTTAGTTTTTTTACATTTCAATTAATAAAATGGACCATGTATTTTCCATTTTTGAATCTATGGGAATCAAGCTCCTTTATCCACCTTTAATCATTTTTATTACACGTGTTTGTATAATGATATTAGATTCCACTCTTGAGTAGAAGGATATTAAATATTGCCGGTAATACGCTTGAAATTTTATGTCACTTCTGGTATAGTTGTTTAACTGCTATTTTAATTAGATAATATGGGTTTTAACAAGTGTACACACCATTATATACCTTAATCATTATTTCTATTTGATCCACATCATTTCGCCCATTAATAGGAAGATTAATCTTTTTTTAGTTCTAGAGACATGATTAGTAAAATTGTCAAAATTAATCAATCTAAAATATGAGGTTTAAAATAGTAATCAATAAAATTATTTTATTTACTTTTATATAATATTTGAAAATGCTAGAAATAAGCACATTTATGTGAAATTATTTTTATAAATCATGTGAATTGCTTAAAATTTAGCATTTTACATTTTTACTAATAAAATGGGCTATGTAGTCTAGTGGGCCTTGGATACATGATGATTTGTGTTGTGTTAAGGAACTCCTAGTTGCTAAGTCACCCGCTCAATTCACCAACCTGTTTGGTTGTTATTCTTGGACATGACCATGATGTAGCATCACCAATTCATTAATCATTTTTATTACAAATGTTTGTATAATGATATTATAGATTTGATCAACTACTAAGAATATGTGTATTAAAAAAAGTCAATAAACTCAAATAGGCATTAATAATTAGTTTTTTATTAATGCACGTTATATAACCCATTAATATGATAATTGAAATTTCTTATAATTTTAGAGACAAGATTAGATGTCACATTTAAGTAGAGATACAAGAGAATCCATGTTATATAACTCATTGATATGATAATTGAATTTGTTTTTTTAGTTTTAGGGACAAGAATATATGCCACATTTGAGTAGACATACAAGAGTTAGGTTTTGATACTAGGATTTGTGTGTTATGGGCCCACCACACTTCCATGCACCACTTTGATGGAACATGACATTCATTACATTTAATTTTTGTTACTATAGTATTAAATTGTGCCATAACAATATCTCTATAGATAGAAGCTAAAAACATGATTAAAAGGTGGATGATATCTTATAAGTCTATACACCATTTCACACATTTAAAAGTATGAGATTTAATAACGGCATATATATGTGATTTAATAAGGAAATGCATATGCGAAATTGCAAAAGAAGAGATATCAGAACCAGGTTTCGATCCTCGGACTTGTGGGTTATTGGCACACAACCTTTTTGTTAAGTTGCTCAATTCACCAACATGTTCAGTTGTTAGTCTTGGACATGACCATGATGTAGCCTCACTAATTCATTAATCCTTTTTATTGTATAATGATATTATAAATTTGATCAACTCATTAATATTTTTGTGACTAGAGTAGTAAATTGTACCATAAAAATAGCTCTATAGATAGAAGCGAAAATCATGATTAAAAGGTGGATGATATATGATAAGTGTACACACAATTGCACACAGTCAAAAGTATGAGATTTAATAAGGAAAGAGATATGTTAAATTGCAAAAGAAAAGTTATCAAAGCCAAGTTTTGATCCTTGAACCTATGGGTTATGGGCCCACAACAATTCGATTACACCACTCTAATTTAACAAAATGTCCATTCCATTTAGTTTTTGTTAATAGAGCCATAAACTATGTGATAACAATAGCCTTAATATTTTCTTCACCTTTTTTACCAAATCACGATACTTTAAAGTAACAATAACACAATATATATGATATCAAAAGGCACTACGGCAATGACTCAAAATAATACATATATTTCTCTATAATTAAACTACCATATGAAAATAGAAACATTAAATATTAGGGTTAATATACTTGAAATTTTATCTCAAAACTAGTAGAGTTGGTTAATAGTTTTAATCATTATTTCTAAATAATGATTAAAGTTAGTGAATTCATATATTCATTAATAAATATTTCTAATTAACCCACATTAGTTAGGATATTAATACAAATATTAATTATTTTTAGTTCCAGAGACAAGATTATAAACTTTTCAAAATTCAATACAATTTAAAATACATGTTTTAAAATGGTATTACTCTGCCTCACCTTGACCTTTTTCAGTTTCCAAGGAGAGTTCTATGAGCAAACCTGTGGGGTGGCCATGGGTTCCCCTCTTTCCCCCATTGTTTCTAACCTTTTTATGGAAGATTTTGAGACCAAGGCCTTAGCCTCAGCTCAATTTCACCCTAGGAAGTGGAAGAGGTTTGTTGATGAAACTTGCATCATTTGGCCCCATAGTCGTGAGAAGTTGGATTTGTTTCTGAACCACCTTAACTTGTTGAAATTAGCAACAAGAAATGATAAAAATAGAATCCAGAATATTCCAATTTTAATTTGTCCTTGAATTAAAATGGTGAATTAAAATCGAATTTAGTATCACCAACTGCTTGGAATTAATGAATTAATTCATTATGGATTAATTAGTTAGAGAAATTCAAGTTAGAAGTCTTTTTGCAGTCATGCAATAGTTATCCCTTAAATTAAGGATATTATCCCTTAATTAAGGAGATAAGATTGAGTTATATTTGAGTTGTAATTAGTTAGCTCAGTTCACTGAGCTAAGTCTAGTTAAATTAGTTCCAAACTGTTTGAGGAACTAATTATGAGTTATCAGTCAGTTGATGCATACATGCACTCAACTAGTGTACTCCAGATAACTGAAGATTCCCTCATCAGAAACTCATGCATGTCTGTTCTGAGAAAGACCCAGTTGAGCTAAATTTCAAGGACAGGTTACTATCAGTTGCATGTGTTTTCCTATAAAGGAAACTCATCCATGCAGTCAAGGTAAGGTTCCTTGAGGATTGCGTGGTTTTGACGGGGTGTAAGATCAATGTGAGTGATCAGTCTTCCACTTGGTTGAGAGTTTTCCACTTGGTAACAGGAGGATCACCCAGGAGAAAGTGTGCAAGGAAATAGGAGCTTGGAGGGCAGAGGAGAAGGCTTGTGAGAAGCTTTGATTGCTTGTGAGCATCTAGGAGGATTGTACTGAGAGATGGTTAGCTGTGAGAGCTAAGGCTTTGTATTATCCTGATATATTTCCACCTTGTATGATAATACAGATAGTGGGGTTTGTAGCTGAGGTTTTCCCCTGAGTATTTTCTGTGTTTCATGTGCATTGATTCTTCTTCTTATGGTTATATGTGTTCAACTCTGATTCAGCTCGATCTTTAAGCTTCCGCAAGTTTGATAGTAGAAGTAAATTATAGTATCTTGCTTTGGTATATTGCATTATCAAGTTAATCTACAGTCAAATTTTCTACATGGTCTTAGAGGTAGATTTGTAGAGAATTTGCAGGAAATTGTACATAACTCTCAATCTGAATCCATCAAATTCACCATGGAAGTAGAGGTGGATGGATGCCTTCCTTTCCTTGACATTCTCCTCTCTAGATTAGATGATGGTTCCATTTCTCACCAATTTTTTCGCAAAAAAACTCACACGAAAAAATATCTTCATGCTAGTTCTCATCATTTTCCTGCTAAAAAATTTGGTGTTCTCAGCACCCTTGCTACCCGAGCTCTGAGAATATTTGATGAAAACCACCTAGAGCAAGAGAAATCTCATCTCCTCGAAGGCTTTAAAAATAATGGATACAGCATAACCCAAAGCCTCAAAACTTTTCAAAAAGCATGTAAAGAATCTAGGGTTAAAATTGCTCGTGTTGATCCTATCTCCAAGGTTCATCTCCCTTTTATTCAAGGGGCCTCGGATAAGATTGCACCTATCCTTAGGCAGAATAATGTTTCCTCTTCGTTCAAACCCCTAAGGACCAATAGAAATTCTCTTGGTTCGGTTAAAGATATTATTGACCTGAAGGACATGAAAGGTGTTTACCTGATTCCATGTTCACAAGACACTCCATATTTTGGAGAAACGGGTCGATCGATCAACCAGAGGATCCATGAACACGCGGCATATATTAGACACAATTGTTCCTTCTCTTCAGCTCTAGCTGAGTATGCAACGAAGTCTATGCACCATGTTTGTATTGACGATTCGAAAGTCCTCGCTAGGGTTGACCATTTCCACCATAGGAAACTTAGAGAGGCTATTGAGATTAAAAGGCATGCTAGGAATCTCAACAGAGATGATGGTTGGAAATTAAGTAAAAGTTTGATTCTGACCCTCTCCTTTTGGGGGAATGCAACATTGTTGCCTAAGAGGCTAAGAGGAAAACTCTCTGAGTGTGAGCACTACTGTGAGAGGCTAAGTGAGAGCCAGTTCTGCGTGTAAAGGTTGACTGTGTCTTAGCAGAAGAAAAGAGACCCCGATAGCATCACTCTATGTGTTAGGCTGAAGGTGCCTATGTGCTATGTGTGTAAAGGTCGATAGTTGCCTGTGTTGTGTGTGTTAGGTCGAGAGTTGTCTACGCTCTGTGTTTAAGGTTGAAGTGTCTGTGTGCTATGTGGAAGGCCAAAGGTGCCTGTGAGCTGCTATGAGCAAAAGTCCAAGAGTTGTGCCTGTGCTGTGTGAAGCAAGGCCGAGAGAAAACTATGTGTTGTGGAGAGAAGTGTGGTAGAGAGCATAATGACTATTGTTGCGAGTAGAGAGCAGAGGGCTGAGAGTGACTACTGTTGAGCAGATCATAGGGTTGTTGAAGAGAGTTGCAGATAGCTGCAAAGCAAAGATCAAAGCTGAGATCAGGCAGAGTTATTGCCAAATCACAGAGGACATTCAATTCCTATTTGAATGTGGGTTTGTGCCTACATACAGGAAGTTGGTGCTTCCATATCTAGTGGAGCTTGGGAAGGCTTGGGGGTCGGTGCCTCCTGCAAGTTGGTGCTTGCATAAATCCAGGGAGCTACAAGTTGGTGCTTGCAACAAATCCATGAGTTCGATGCCTCATATGGTGCTTCTGGTAAGTTGGACAGGTGTCTACAAATAAAGGGAGTTGGTGCTTCCTGCTAGTTGTTGCTAGCAAACAAATCAAAGGGAGTTGGTGCTTCCTACTAGTTGTTGCTAGCAAACAAATCAAAGGGAGTTGGTGCTTCCTATGAGTGGGAGTCACAAAAATAGATTGATGTAATAGAGTGGGTTCTCTTAATTTACATCAATTAAAACAACAAGCTCTATGGTTTTTCCCGAAAGGGTTTCCACGTGAAAAAACATTGTGTCTGTGTGTATTATGATTATGGTTTGTTTGCTTGTGTGTTAAGTTTATGTTGTTGCCATATTATATATTGTTGCTGGTTATATAGTTGGATGCCAAGTTTAAATAAGAAAAGTAAACTGGCACAAAGAAGTAAAAATTAGCCTTAATACTTATTCACCCGGGTGCGCCTCCGCCCTCCCCCCCCCCCC
>APFE030335002.1:157648-179159 GCA_000404065.3 Pinus taeda | reverse complement strand
GGAAATTCTATGTTAGATCCATCTTAATTCTGGGTCTACCAAGTTCTCAGAGGGATAAATAGATTTCAATCCCCTAAGAGTGGTAGATGTGGAGTTAAGATGGATATAGGTTGGTTTTTATGATAATGAAGATATTAAATAGACTTAGGAAATTATATTGTAAAACATCTTAAGGTGAATGGTTAAAGCATAGACATTGGACAAGTATATTTGTATACTTCTGTTTTAAACTGAAACAAATCCAGGGCTAAAAGGAATGGATTGATTGCACTAGTCATCCTTCTATAACTTTCCAACATATGCTGGAGTAAACAGATTGTAATTTGGGTAATTTTTCTAATTGCAAACGGGAACATACTTGTGTATTGGCAGGGTGGTTACGAGGTCCCTAGAAGTGGAGTAAACAGATCGTAATTTGGGTAATTTTTCTAATTGCAAACAGGAACATAAAATTGATGAATTTGAATTTTTCTTGGTTTTATATATAGTATTAGGTTTTTTCTCATGCTTTTTGTGAATGGCATGGGTGAATTTTATCTTACACCCACTAGATAACCATATGTAATTTCGGTAATTTTGATTTCAAAAGATATTTTAAAGAAATGCAATGATTTCATTTGTGTATTCAATAAACACAAGATTTTATAATTGAGTAAAATATTTGCCATGCTTGGTGAGAGATTCGCCAAAAAATATATATACATATCATATTATTGATAAAATCGCCTTCCATTTTTCCTATATACCATGGAGATTCGCCCATTTATTATACATGTAAATTTAGGGGGGTTCTTAAAATTTTCCCTGCTAATCAGCCATTCTAGTGGACAGAATAAGCAAAAAGAAATTTTAAGTTTCTGAAGAAGAAAATTACAGAGAAACTAGTTTTAGCTTTACCTGATTTTGAAAAAGTATTTCAAGTTGAAACAGATGCTAGTGGAGTTTCAACTGGAGCAGTTTTGAGTCAGGAATAGAGACAAATAACATAATTTAGTGAGAAACTAAATGAAGCTAAGAAGAAGTATTCTTCTTATGATAAAGAATTTTATGCTATTGTGCAAGCTTTAAAAAAATGGAGACATTATTTGCTACCAAAGGAGTTTATATTGTATTCTGACAATCATGCATTACAGTTCATAAACAACCAGCCATAATTGAATCAGGATCATGCCAAGTGGGTAGACTTTTTATAGAGCTTTACTTTTGTGATAAAACACACAAGTGGTATGTTGAACAAAGTTGCTGACGCTTTGAGCGGGGTAAATTTTATTGTGCAAGAATTAAAAGTTGGTGTTGTAGGATTTGAAGAAATGGTTGATATGTATAAAGATGATGCATATTTCAAAGATATTTATGTAGCTATACAAAATTCAATAGTTCATAATAGAAACCAGTTGTTAGATTATCTTATCCAAGGAGGTTTAATGTTTAAAGGTAACAAATTGTGCATTCCCAAATGTTCTATGAGGGAAAACATAATTAAGGAGAAGCATAGTGGAGGACTATCTGGTCACTTTGGACAAGACAAAACCTTTGTTCAGGTAAATGATTTTTACTATTGGCAAAATATGCAAACTGATGTTAAGAGATTTGTTGAGAAGTGTAGGATATGTTAGCATGCTAAAGGAAGAAGACAAAATATAGGATTGTTCCAGCCATTGCCAATACCGGACCGACCATGGGATGTAGTTAGTATGGATTTTGTTTTGGGGTTACCTAGAACTCAAAGGGGGAATGATTCAATTTATGTTGTGGTAGATAGATTTTCCAAGATGGCACATTTCATTTCATGTAAAAAGACTAGCGATGCAACACATATTGCTAGTCTATTTTTTTCAGAAGTTGTAAGATTACATGGATTGCCTATAAGTATTGTGTCTGATAGGAATACAAAGTTTGTTGGGAATTTCTGGAGAACTCTTTGGAAGAAACTAGGTGCTAACCTTAGTTTCAATTTATCATATCATCCTCAAATAGATGGACAGACCGAAGTGGTAAATAGAAACTTGGGAAATATATTGAGAAGTTTAGTATATCAAAATCATAAACAGTGGGATTTAGCACTTGCTCAAGATGAGTTTGTTTATAATGACACTCCAAACTGAAGTACTAGAATGAGTCCATTCCAGAATTTTTTTGGAATGCATACAAGAGATGTGTATGAGCTTAGAAATTCGGGTAAACATGAGATAAGAAGTGCAAAAGCTGAATATTTTGTAGAGCAGATGCAGAGACTACAAGAAAATGTCAAAGGAAGATTGCAGGAAAGCAGTGAAAAATACAAATAGAGAGATGATATGAAAAGAAGAGAGAAAGAATTCCAAGTGGGAGATCTAGTGATGGTATATTTGAGAAAAGAAATATTTCCTGCTAACACTTACAATAAACTAAAGATGAAAAAGATAGGGCCATGTAGAATTCTGAGGAAGTTTTCAACTAATGCTTATGAAATTGAATTGCCAGAAGAAATTGGAATATCACCTATCTTCAATGTTGCATATTTGTATCCATACAAGAGACAAAGACAAAGCTACAAAAGGAACCTACAGAAGATGAAATTTAACCTTTAAACTGGGAAGAACAAATGCCAAAGACAGTTAAGAAAGAAGTGGAAGTTGTTTTGGAGAAAAGAGTATCCAAAAGAACCAGAGGGCAAGTTTGTTTTTAGTATCTAGTCAAATGGAAGGGAAAACCAGTGGAGGATGCTAGTTGGTTGACAACAACAAAGTTGCAGAAGTATGGAGTAAACCTTGAAAGTCTGAGGGATGATTCCTTTCTTCCATGGGAGTCTGATGCAGGAGCATCCAGACTCAGCCAGCAATGTGATTGTTTGTTCACATGTTGTGGCTAAATGAGATGAATTTCATTGGCCTGAATGGTCAAAAATCAGTTTTAATAGAGAGAGTTGGGTCTCTCAAATTGTCTTTATATTCAGTTATTGTAATATTTAGAATATTATATTATTTTTAGACTAAGGGATAAGTTGTTAGTGTAGGTGTGTAACAAAGCTTTAGAATAGAGATTTAATTGTTAGATTGATTAAAATAGGGATCAAGTTGTCAATGCAGTTAGTCAAGGATTTGACTCATAAAAGAGAAAAGAATGTAATGGAGAAGTATTAGCTGAGATAATATGGATTTGAGTGAGTAAGCAAGAGTTTGAGTGATAGATAGGGTTTGAGGTTGAGATAGAGGTCAAATAAAACTGTTGTAATTCAACAGAGAGGGCCAAGACCTTTTAATTCCTATTTTATTGAATATTTGAATGAGTATGGTGTTGTGCATTAAATCTTGGTGTAGAATTTTATTTTCATCTCTATATCAATGTTCTAGACCCTCACTGAGTATTTCCTCTATTTTAACGCTTTAATTATAAATCACAGTGTTTATGTGTTTTATCATTAATCGCGATCATTTAGCATTAAAATTTAATATTGAGATTAAATGCTAAACCCTCTATTTAAGAGATTTTATTAAAGTTTTGCTTTATGCATGTGGTAATATTCGGGAAAACTGTAAGTGGTATCTCACGTGCCTATCAAGTGGTAAGTGGTAATATCCTGAGTCCACGTGATTAGCCTTAGAGCTTGACATGTAGCAGATGAAGGAGAGAGAAAACAACTTTTCTCATGTGCCTTTGAAGTGATAATGATCGTGTTAGAGTCTACGCGAGGTCACGCGTCGACCGTTGGATCCGACGGACTAGATCAAAGTTGGAAAATCGACGGGCTAGTTGGTGATCAGGGAAAGCAATGGCCATTAGATCTGGAGAGAGGAGATAAATGGTGCAGAGTGAAGCGCTTTTTAAAAGTTAAAGTCAAAGTGGGATCGGTGGTGTTTAGTGAGAAAAGTGAGACCCTAAGGGAAAATTAAACCATGTACAGAATCTGTTTAAACACAATCGATTGGTTATAAAATTAACCATTAGCCTATTTGCAGACTACCTCCTTATTTTATCAACCTTCTGCATCATTAATTTCTTTCAAAATAATAAATTAATTCCCTTTTCCAAGCACATTGTTGATAATAGAAAGCACAAATAAAATATGTTGAATCTACAACAAACAAGTAGCTAACATAGAAACCAAAAGAACTTACATGTAAGGATGTGTCACCCCTGTCTAGTTCCTCATCCTTGAGGACAAAACTTTTGCCAATTTTTCAATGTCAAGTAGAAAATTGAAGACAAGGTAGTTAACTATATGACATGAATGATTTATTTCTATTGTAACATTATCACATCTAAAAAGTAAATACAGAAAGAAAATACACCATATCCAGAAAATAATTTTGATGGTCTCCACTGACCATTGACGCATTGAACTTCTAGTAATTTCAATACTGGAGAGATATACACCTGTAATATTCTCATAATTTGATGTAAATACAAAATCCACATGCAACAAAGTTAAACTTTATAAACTTCCTGATGAAAAATTATTTCATTCCATCATGTAGAAATCAATTCTTCATATGAAATGAATCCAACTTTAGTTAAGTTAACTTGGAAAATAGAAATCAAAATCCTATGAAGTGCAAGAAATGATAAATAACCAGATCTTGCAATTCAAATCACATGAATTTTTTGTTGAACTATAGTGTGACCTCTCTGATTTAACAAGCCATCAAGAACAATATAACTAATATGCATAAGAAATCACCCACAAATCCAATGTTCAATTTTCATATATAATTTTCAACATTATTATTGATAACAATAGAAGTAAAAAAAGAAACCCCAGTACAAATATCGTTATAGTAAGGTTCATGGAGGGGGAACAACAAATTTGCCAATGGGCTACCGCTCTAGCTAGGAAATAAGGTAGTAAAGGACAACATAATGGACAACAAATAAGACACAATTAAATACATATTTTGATATTAACATTATAAAAGTAAACATTGATAGACCCACATAAATTGTATCAAATGAAAATGCAAACATTAGGTTACAAAATTGTTTAACTAGTGAATCACATTCACATAACCAAAATCAACTTTATTAGCACCCCCAAGTAATCCAAAATCTTTGGGCCTCCTTAGTGTCATAATAACTTCCATTGTTACTCGCATCATTGTCCTTTTCATTAAAAAAATTCATTTGAACTTTGATAAAGTTTTCCTTTCTTTAAGCACGATCATCCCCGTTAATCTATTTGTCATTCTCAAGATCCAAATCCCATTATATTTTGAAAATAAACTAGTTTATTCAATATCTTCTTGCTCTTAATAAAGCAAGAAAGGATTTAAGTGGAAAACCTCCTCTCATCAATGTGGGATCTAAGAATGGATGAAATAGCCATCTAAGATAGCATGCAAGTGGGTAGATCCTCATATGATATTTTTAACTAATCCTCCCATACCTCCACTATGCTGAAGGAAGCCATAAGTTACAAAAAAAATGAAAATTGTTACCAAAGTATATTTTCCCCTTCAATTGTGGTTATCTTCATGATTTCATTTTGGAAACCATCAACCTATCACTTATCAGGTGCATGTTGGCACTCTCCCAACCCTTCTAACATATAATTTTTGGTTCAATGTAATTCCTTGCAATTTGAAGGGTCCCTATATGAAAATTCCTTATTGATGTGATATGAACTTCTTCACTCCCATGTTATTTTTAGGGTTATATAATCTTTGTTGTAGATAAAATTGAATTTTCTAAAAAAATTCAACATTTTCATATTAAATTCACCCCATATCATCATATCATCATAAGAAATTATATAGATAGAACATTAACAATGTAGTAGAACAATAAGGAACAGTAGAAGAAAAGAATACACAACATAAACATTAGGGTTTTGGTCAGTAACTAGGGAAAAACTCCACATATGGGAAAACCCACAAATTGGTTCTTCTTCTTTAGATATTCATTAAATGTTCATCTAATATAAAATCCAATTGTACAACAATAATAAGACATAGGCCTTTCAACATCAATCACATTATGCCTTATAGGGCCAACCCTAGATCATATAAGATCCTCATAAGATGGCACCCATCATGGAGGTACTCACAAGCCCTCCACAAAACTCACACAAACATCATATAACTCTATCAAGTATTTATGAAATTAGAATAATCAGTATTGCTTCCAAACACCATTGTCATAAGGGCACTGCATATGTCATTGTCATAAGAGCCCTACATACATCACTTGTCATAAATGTACTGCACAGATCATTGTCATTACATCATTGTACAAATATAATTGTCAAGCATCACTATCATATGCATAAGTACAGTATCCCTATTGTACCTCATTATCATAAGCATGGGTATATAGGCTAAAGAATCACATAAGATAAGAGTTGATAATTAGTCCACTTGTTTTTCGTTACATCCTCAAAGCATTGATCCTTACAATGACAAGTCAACCCTTTTGTTCATGGATCTAGGGCTCACCAAACCTAATTGAAACTACCCTCCAAGTAATTATTCTAAGATTACTCTTCAATGCCAAACATTATCTAGCAATCAATCAACTTGAAGGATAATCATACTTACCTCAAGTTGAAGACTTGTAGTAATTGAAAGCAATTGTCCTTTCTCAACTATATATTTGTTGATGCAATTTGTGGGATTCCTTGGTCATCTACATAGATTTTGATTACATATTGTTTATTTTATGATACATGGCTGCATTGTTTAGTGCATTTATATCTTATGTTATATATTGGATGCTTTATTCTCATGTTTTTTTCTATCTATGCAGATCTCTTTCAAGACATTATGGAGAATCTAGTGGAAGCAATGGGAGGATATGTAAAGGATCAAGGAGGAGTGGATGGTTGAAAGTTTTAAAGGGGACTTCTTCAATCTTTTTTTTTTAAATGGTAAGTGGTCTCTATCATTGTATTTGTTTCAGTCAATCATAGTCTAGATAAAGGTAGTAGTTCCTAGTGTTTTGTTACTACATTTCTCTAGAGTCTAGGGAGATCATTTTTGTTCACAAGAGGGATAACTCCACATAACATAAAGTACCCACTCATGCTAACACTTCCAGAGATGAAAGGAAGCAAACCAGAGAAAATGACATATTGATGCATGATGCTAGAGAGAATGTGGGAGAACCCACATCACAAAGTAGGTAGAGGAGGTCATCAGATCGGTACATTGGCTACATGGCTGTAATGAGTGAGAGTGTAGAGATTGAGCCATCCTCATTTGAGGAAGCAGTGAAAAAACTAGGATGGGATGATGCCATAGTAGAGGAGTATGACTCGATTATTAGAAACAATGTTTGGGAAGTAGTCCCAGGACTAGAAGACAAGTTAGTGGTGAGTTCTAGATGGATTTATAAGGTAAAACAAGTAGAATATGGGAGTGTCGAGAAAAAAAAGGCTATATTTATGGCCAGAGGGTTCGCTTAGGTGGAGGGAATTGATTAAAAGGAGACATTTTCTCAAATAGCAAGGTACTCTTCAATCAAATTTATTCTGGAACTTTAAAAGTAGATGGAATGGAAGATACATCAAATGGATGTGAAGATAACATTCCTAAATGGATTGATTGAGGAAGACATGTACATTGAGCAACCGAAAGGATTTGAGACCTTCAACAAATAGTCACATGTGTTCAAAATCAAGCAACCATTGTATGGATTGAAATAAGCACCCCGTGCTTGGTACACTAGGATTGACAACTATTTCACTAGGTTGGGCTTCACCAAAATTGAAGTAGATGCACACCTTTAGCATATTGTGGTTGAAGGTAAATTATTTATTATAGTATTATATGTTGATGATTTAATTCTAATAGGTCATGAGAAGTTGGTCAAATCTTGCAAAGAGGATCTTCTAAGAGAATTCAATATGAACAACCTAGGGCTCACACATTATTTCCTTAGTATGGAAGTATGGGAAGGAGATAAGGGAATGTTTGTGCCTAATGGAAAGTATGCCAACTAGATAATGAAGAAGTTCCACATGGAGAGTAGAAAACCCATGGAGAATCCTCTAGAAAGAAATTGGAGGAAGGAAGATGCTACTTTAGGCGAAGTAGTGGAGGATATTATTTATAGGAAGCTTGTAGGTTCACTTATGTATTTGATGAACACATGACCAAACATATGTTTTGCAGTTAACTAACTTAGTCAAGCAATGGTTAAGCCAACCAAACTATATTGGAAGGTGGATAAACATGTGTTGAGATACTTCAAAGGCACCACTCAATTTGGTCTTTGGTACAGACGAACAGAGGGAGTGAAGTTACAAGGCTTCACAAATGCAAATTGGGCAAAGAGTCCATCCAACAGGAGGAGCATATCAGTGGGAATCTTCAGTATTAGATCAGTAGATGAATCCTAAAAGGATTTATTGTGATAATCAAAGTTGTATCAAACTCTCTAAGAATCCAGTTTTTCATGATCCATCCAAACATATCGACATCTAGTATCACCATCTATGAGATTGTGTGTAGAGGAGAATCATGTTGCTGGAGTAGATTCCTATAGAGGAATACGATGTACACATCTTGACTAAGGCATTGAAAAGAGGAAAATTTGATTTCCATAGAGGCAGGATTAAGGTATCTCATAATCCATTTCTTGTTGATAGGGTGTGTTGAAAATGAAACAAGAAAATCCTGATTTTTTTTTCATTTAATTAAATTAGGAATAAAATTGTAATTCCACATCGCAAGACAACTTGTACAAATTAACTAAGTTAATTTGATTTCATTTGTTCAGTTAATTTGAGTTGAGGGTCTAACTTGAGTCATGTAGAGTGTCACCTACTTTATAGGAGCCTTGGTTGAGTTTATTTTGAGTTGTAATTAATTAATTCTATTTAACTGAGTTAAAGTCAGTTAAGCTAGTTCCCACTGATGGAGGAACTAGTAGGAGGTCAGATAGTTGAGCGTTGCTTCATATCTTCAACCAGTTATTTAATGATTCACTTGTAAATAAATCATGCATGTTGCATATATTAGTTATCTAGTTGAGACTGGAGTTCAAGTGTAATGTACTATAAGTTGTATAATCATCTAAATTGTATAGTTGGTGCATGTAAGCAGAGTAATACCTATGAGGATTACACAATTCATATTGAGGAATTTACCTAATTAATAGGAGGATAATTCCCAAGGAAACACTGCAAGGAAATAGGGACTTGGTCAAGCCAAAAATTGGTTAAGTATTAGCCTAGGCTTGTGATGCAAGAGCATGCGACTTGGAGGAAACATTTTCAAACTTAATTCCAAAAAAATCCAAAAAATCTATAAGCAAAGGAGTGGGGTCCTTTAGCTAGAAATTTCCATGCTTTTCTAGTTTGAGATAGGGATAGAATTAAGAATAAAAGCATTCTGTAATAATCGATCATGGATAAGCGATAATAAGTTTTATGCATGACTGCTTTAAAGCGCTCTATGTAAAATGCATGCTTTTGTATGGATAAGGACCGAGAAGGCTTATCTACTATATATAAAATGAAATAATGGGACGCCTAGAGTTATAGAGTGCCCAGAAGTATTATCATTTGAGAAAACCTCTCTATGTGTATCTACATTGGAGGTCCTCTGTTAATTGATAATTGAGTGCGTGTATCAAATCAATTGCTTTCTTCTGAGTTTGAATATCGGCAAATTAGCCTTATTTTCCCGTTAATGTTTAGGCTGAAGCCTTTAAAATCATTTTCTTTCATATTGGCGAGTGTGGGCTTCTTAAATCGTTATATAGAGTTCTGCAGCCAAAACCATGATTTACACAGAAAATAATGAAATTACTTATTCCGAACAAAGTTTTGGATTTGAAATTTTATTGATTCTGGATCATACCCATATCGAATCTAAACCTTATTGCATCAGAGAATCGCAATTGGAGTGGGAAGGTCCTTTTGGAGCCACCAAAGTCTGAAACCCTGACAGTCTGGACCTGAAATAATATAGAGTATGGTGGATAAGTTATTGGGTCTGCAAGTGTATTGCATCGGAAGTTCAAAGGGGAGGAGTTCAGCGCTTGGAATAGTGGGATCGCCAATGCAATCTCCGATAATATATATATTATCGCATCGACGAAAGTGAGATGGAAGGGCCACTTAAAGCATCGATAATGTATTTTGTTCATTTGGAACAAAATCCCTGCCAATTGTGTATTTTGCATTGAAAACACAGTTTCCTCATTTTTAAAATGCCGATAGCATTTTTCTGTAATTCTTTTGGAATTATAGTCTCGATAGAGTATAAGGGCTATGTGTAATAAATTGCGGAAATAACAAGGATTGGGGTTCTAGAGGAAAACCTATGAGGTTGTCAATTTAACAATAAATTATTGATACGCCAATAAGTGGAGAAGGAGGAATTTGGCTAGATATTGACGAAATTGTAGCCAGATTTGAGAGGTTGTCTATATCACTTACACCCAGGCCACCATTAGTGGTATCAAAGCAACCAGATGACATTGAATTGAATCTCAGAAGTAGGAGAAGGAAAGTTACTATGGCTTTCATAGTTGGAAGAGGATGAGGGCATGGTGGAAGAGGATGGCCTATTACAAATGTTGAAGTAATGGAAGTTGTGCAACAGATGCAAGCTAGATTGGATGCATTAACAACAGGTAGAAACATAGATGATGGAGATGTTAGTGACCCTGAGGTGGAAGCTACAGAGGAGGAAGCTGTAGTAGTTACTCCTGAGATGAGGTTCTTTCAGTCACTATTGAGATCCACAGCTAGGCCAAAGGCCGAGGTGTCAATATACGAAGGAGTAATAAATCCAAAAGAATTGATAGACTGGATTAATGGCATGGAGAAATTCTTTGACTATGAGGAAACAAAAGATGAGAAGAAAGTAAATTTTGTTGTCACCAAGTTAAAAGGCCTTGCAGTGCTTTTGTGGGACAGTGTGCAAGTAGAAAGGAAGAGACTTGGCAAGCAACCAATCCAGAATTGGAGAAGGATGGTAGCAACGCTAAGAGGTAAGTTTTTGCCAAGTAATTATTAGCAAACCTTGTTCAGACAGATGCAGAATCTTAGACAGAGTTCCTTGATAGTGAAAGAATACATAGAGGAATTCTACAAGGTAAGCATAAGAGCTAGAGAAGCCCAGGATACAGATGAGAAGGTAGCTAGATATGTGAATGGCCTTAGGATGGACATTCAAGATGGGATAAGTCTATTATCTCCTAAAACAATAGAGGAAGCTTATCAGGTAGCACTGAATGTTGAACAAAAAATCATGAGGAAGTAGTCTGCTAGAGGGAGAGGTACTTTCTGAGGAAGGGGAAGTCAAGGTGGTAGAGGAAGATTTACAACACCTAAATATGGAGCTAGCAGCAGCTCAACCTAATATGCACCCACAGGAGGTGATGCAAGAGGAAAAGGGAGTTTCTCTAGAGGAAGAGGAAGCAAAGGAATAGGTAGAGAAATAAGATGTTATAGATGTAACAAATTGGGACACAGAGCTTTTGAGTTCCCAGAGAATGCAGAAACAAATAAGAGGAATTCCATTGTTGCTCAAGCTGAGGGAGAAGCAATAGCAACAATAGTGACAAAAGAAGAAAATATAGTAAAGGGAGGAGAATCTTTGGTAGTTAATAAAATTTTGCTCAAGCCAGCAAAGGAGGTAGTTGAACCATCACAAAGAAAGACTTTATTTAGGACAGTGTGTAAAGTCCAAGAGAAATGTTGCCAGATTATCATTGATAGTAGTAGCATTGGTAATTTGGTCTCTACAGAAGTGGTGGAGAAATTGAAGATGAAGACAATGAAACATCCAACACCTTACAAGGTGTGATGGCTACAAAAGGGACATCAACTGTTAGTAAATGAATAGTGTGAAGTGGAATTTCAGGTCGGCAAGTATGAAGATAAAATTTTATGTGATGTGATGCCAATGGATGTGTGTCACTTATTGCTTGGAAGACCTTGGCAATATGATAGAGGAGCCATGCATGATGGAAAAAGAAACACCTACAAGTTTGGAAAGGATGGTGTCAATCATATGTTGCTGCCTCTGCAAGAAGATGTACCAGGAAAGCAGACTGATCCAAAAACTGTGTTACTAGGAGGAAAGGAATACTTGAAGCAGATTGAAGAGAACGAGGTAAATTTTGATGTAATTTTCAAGCCCAAGGTAATAATGACTTCTACTAAAATTTATGATTTACCCATTGAAAATCAAGAAATGTTGGAGAACTATTGTGATATTATTGTTGATGATTTGCCAAATGAGTTACCAACCATTAGAAGAATTAGCCATCATATAGATTTGATTCTTGGAGCAAGTCTACCTAACAAGGTAGCTTACAGAATGACTCCTACAGAAAATGAAGAGGTTAGGAAGAAGGTGCAATAATTGCTTGACAAAGCACTGATCAGAGAAAGATTGAGTCCTTGCACAGTACCACAATGATGAGTCCAAAGAAAGATGGAGGCCGGAGAATGTGTACAGATTCAAAATCCATCAATAAAATCACAATCAGGTACAAATTTCCTTTACCTAGAATTGATGATTTAATGGTTTGCATGAGTGAAGCAAATTATTTTTCAAAACTAGATCTTAAAAGTGGGTATCATCAGATAAGGATAAGAGAAGGAGATGAGTGGAAAACCACTTTTAAGACAAATGAGGGATTGTATGAGTGGAGAGTAATGCATCTTGGGTTGTCAAATGCACCAAGTATATTTATGAGACTCATGAATGAAGTTTTTAATGATTTCATTGGTAAATTTGTAATAGTATATCTAGACGATATATTAGTTTACAGCAGGTCTAAGGAGGAGCATATGAGGCATTTGAATTATGTATTACAAAGGCTGCAGCAAGAGAAATTATTGTTGAATTTGAAGGTGTGTTCATTCATGAAAGAAGAGCTAGTGTACTTGGGTTTTGTTATTTTTGCTGAAGAGATGAAGATGGATCTAGAGAAGATCAAGGAAATCATGGAGTGGCCTTCACCCAAGAGTGTTTTTGAGGTAAGAATTTTTCATGGTATTCCTATATTTTATAGATAATTCATTAAGAATTTTAGTAAGATCGATGCACCTATTATTGAGACCATAAAGAAGGACAAGTAGCCATTTAGATGGAATGTTGAAGCAAAAAGAAATTTTCAGCTGCTAAAGAAGAAAAACACTAAAAAGCCTATTTTGGTTCTACTTGATTTTAGTAAACCTTTCCAAGTGAAGTGTGATGCCTGCGGAGAAGCAATTGGAGGTTTTCTAAGTCAGGAAGACAGACCTATAGCCTATTTTGGTGAAAAGCTAAATGATTCCAAAAATAAATATTCTTCTTAGGATAAGGAGTTTGATGCAGTTGTGCAATGATTAAAGAAGTGGAGGCATTATCTAATGTCAAAGGAATTCATCCTTTATTCATATAACCATGCATTACATTTTATAATGCAATAGCCAAAGCTCAGCCAAAGACATGCTAAATGGGTAGAATATCTTCAAGGTTTCCGTTTTGTTTTGAAGCATATAAATGGCTAATCAAACAAAGTTGTAGATGCCTTAAGTAGGAGGAATGTATTATTTCAAGAGAGTCAAATCCAAGTGTTGGGTTTTGATTTTCTTAAAGAATTGTATGAAATAGATCCAGATTATAAAGAGGCATTTGAGGCTTGTAAAAATCCTATTTTGATGGATAGGAGTAAATGGTTGGATTACTTCTTACAAGATGGACTGTTGTTTAAAAAAAATCAATTGTTCATACCAAACTTTTCAATGAGGGAGAATTTAATCAAAGAAAAACATAGTGGAGGACATGCAGGACATTTTGGTGTAGAGAAGACTTTTGAACAGTTGAACAAATTTTATTTCTAGCCGAAAATGAGATCTGAAGTGGAGAAGTATGTGAAAACTTGCAAAGTCTGTCAACATGCAAAGGGAAGGAGCCAAAACACAGGTTTGTATATCCCATTACCAATTCTAGATAGGCCTTGGGATATGGTAAGTATGGATTTTGTTTTGGGTTTACCAAAGACTCAAAGAGGTAATGATTCAATTTTTGTTGTAGTGGACAAATTTTCAAAAATTGCACACTTTATTCCATGTTATAAGACTAGTGATGCTTCTCACATTACTAATTTGTTTTTTAAGGAAGTTGTAAGATTGCATGAATTACCTAAGGGTATTGCCTCAGATAGGGATTCCAAATTTGTTGGACATTTTTGGAGGAAATTATGGAAGAAGCTAGGAACTAAACTAAGTTCCAGCTCTGCCTAACATCCACAAACTGATGGATAGACAAAAGTTGCGAACAGGAGTTTGGGCAATCTTTTAAGGAGCCTTACTACAGAACATCCAAAGCAATGGGATCAAGTGTTGGCACAAGTTGAATATGCATATAATGACTCACCTAACATGAGTACAGGAAAGATTCCATTCCGTATTGTTTATGAAATGCATCCAAGAGGAGTAACTAAGTTAAGAAATTTGGGAAAAGAAGAAATGAGAAGTGCAGAGGGTGAAGATTTTGCTTCAGAAATGAAAGAAATATATGAACAATTGAAACAACGGCAACATGATAGCAACATCAAGTATAAAACCAAAGCATACATGAGAAAAAGAGAGGTGAACTTTGAATTTGGAGATCTGGTTTTACCACATATTAGAAAGGAGAGGTTTCCAAAGAGGGAGTATAACAAATTGAAGTTCAAAAAATTTGGACCATGTAGAGTGCTGAGGAAATTTTTTGCAAATGCCTATGAGATTGAGTTACCCCATGATGTTGGAATATCACCAATTTTTAATGTTGCAAACCTGTACAAGTATGAAGGTGAAACTGCAGATGATACAATGCAAGATCAAGAGAACCAAGAGATTGACTGGGTAAAAAAGTTACCCACAACAAAGAATTTGCGGCCAGAAAGAATTATAGACAAGAAGGTCTTTAAGAAAACAAGGGGACAAGAGTACTTCTAGTATTTGGTAAAGTGGAAGAATCAGCCAACCAATGAAGCTACTTGGGTTACAGAAGACATGCTATAGAAACTGGGCAGTTTTGTAGATGAACTCATGGACAGGAGCCCATGAAGAACTTTGTCCTCAGGAGTCTGATGCAGGAGCATGCGACATGGAGGAAAAATATTCAAAATTAATTCCAAAAGAATCCAAAAAATATACAACCAAAGGAGTGGGGTCCTTTAGCCAGCAATTTCCATGTTTTTCTAGTTTATGATAGGGATAGAATTAAGAATAAAAACATTCTATAATAATCGCTCATGGATAAGCGATAAGTTGTTTTATGCATGATTACTTTAAAGCACTCTATGTAAAAGGCATGATTTTGTATGGATAAGGACCAAGAGGGATTATCTACTATATATAAAATGAAATAACGGGATGCTCAAAGTCAGAGAGTGCCCGGAAGTATTATTGTTTGAGAAAACCTCTCTCTGTGTATCTACATTGGTGGTCCTCTATTAATTGATAATTATATGTGTGTATTAGTTCAATTGCTTTCTTCTGAGTTTTAATATCGATGAATTAGCCTTATTTTCCCATTAATGTTTAGGCTGAAGCCTTTAAATTTTTTTCCTTCATATCAATGAGCACAGGCTTCTTAAATCATTGTATAGTGTTCCATGGCCAAAACTTTGATTTACACAGAAAATACTAAAATTACTTAGTCCAAATAGAGTTACAGATTTGAAATTTTATTGATTCTGGTTCATACCCGTATTGAGTCTAAACCTTATCGCATCGAAGAATTGCAAGTGGAGTGCGAAGGTCCTTTGGAGCCACCGAAGTCCAAAACCCTGGCTGTCCGGACCTGAAATAATATAAAGCAAGGTGGATAAGTTATCAGGTCTGCAAGTGTATTGCATCACAAGTTCAGAGCCGAGGAGTTTAGCCCTTGGAATAGTGGGATCGTCGATTATGATCTCCGATAATATATATATTATTGCATCGGAGGAAGAGAGATGGAAGGGCCATTTAAAGCGTTGATAGTGTTATTTGTTCCTTTGGAACAAAATCCCTGCCGATTATGTATTTTGCATTGAAAATATAGTTTCCTCATTTTTAAAGTGCCGATAGTGCTTTTGTGTAATTCCTTTGGAATTACAGTGCCGATAGAGTATAAGGGCTCAGTGTAATAAATTGTGGAAATAACAAGGATTGGAGTTCCAGAGGAAAACCCATGAGGTTGTTGGTTTAACAGTAAATGATTGATATGCCAATAAGTGGAGAAGGAGGAATTTGGCCAAATATTGAAGAAATTGTAGCCAGATTTGAGAGGTTGTCTATATCAACTGCACCCAGGCCACCAACTTGTCTAGGAAGTAGTGAGATAGATAGAGATAGTGGAGAGGTAGCTCCCGCTTGAGCAAAGCATTGCAATCTTCTCATATTTTTTGGCTAATGAAATGCACAGATAGCATGGGTTTTTAGTTGTGGCTTTCCCCAGGAAATCATTGTGTATTGTGTTGATTGAATTATTTCTCTTGTATTCTTCATGATTTCTCGATTGATTAATTGTTTCTAGTGATGTGTAGAGTAGCTTCAAGTCTTTTGTTTTTGAAAATTATAAAAGAAAATTGAATCTAAAAGGAATTTCTACATATGGGTCTTTCTTTATTTTCCTAGATAAGTAGGTAGCAAACTTTCATTGCACCCTATCCTATAGTGGCTAATCATATTGCAAGAAATGCGGCTTCTAATTTTATCCACATGATTTTCATGCTTCCACTGATGGAGAGATGAGGCTCTAACATCAATGGAGTGATGAGGCTTTGGCACAGAGTGAGCAGTGAGGCTCTGATAGTGACTTGTTGCTGAGAAAAAGCTATGAGGCTTCAAAAGATGAGATGGTTACATACATTCTACAGAGAGCATATTGGAGTGCAGAACAATCTATCCTTCACAAAGCATATTCCTTTCCTCGTCTTTATAACTAGCCATGGACTTGCTGAAGGGGGTTGTGGAGCAAGGATCTTCCTCCCTAAGAGGGAAAACTACTGATTGACAACACTGAGCATATGCCTTCCCCCATATTTATGACTAACCATGGACTTGTTGAAGGGGGTGGTGTTTCCACTCTTGGGTGTGAGGGTACTCCTTAAATCTATAGACTTTGTTGAGTACATACCCTAGTATGCTTCCTACCTGCAACTCACCTTCGTTTCATTTCTAACTAAGGTCCCAAGATTGTCACCCAACTGGTCAGTGGGTGAGGAGACTTATGTGTGTGTGATATTTACCTAACAGAAGACATTCCTACCATGGAATTGGTTATGATAAATTGATCTCCCCTAAGTGTTGGATGCAGGCTTTCTACCACTTGGTTGTTGAGGATCAAGTTGGGTGACGGTCAGTCAGCGGATGTAGGGTGTGTGACCTTTACTAAGGTAATTTATTATTTCCATGGACTTGGTTTTGGTACATCGATATCCCCTATTTTCATGTGGATCATTGTTATTATTCTATGGATTGAGTCATCATTGTTCAACTGAGATGAGGTCATGGTGCTTGACTTAGAGACATAAGGTGTATGTGACCTTTACCAATGTCATTTTTTACTACCATGGACTTGGTTGTGGTAAATTGATCTCCCCTACCATTGCTGTGGATTATTCTTCCTTTATGAGACATGATGAGATGAGATGAAGCTATCTTATGTTGATTCATGTACATTCAAGATGAGACACATGATGCATTATGAAATTCCTCCCTAGTTGAAAGGGATTGTTGAAATTTGGGGTACCTTTGGGATGAATTTCCTCAAGAGAAACCTACTTATTGCAAAGAGGAACCATCTTTCCCCAAAGAGAAAATTCAAAGTTGGATAAAGAAATATTATTATTGATGTGTTTGGCACTCCTCTCTTTATTATTAAATGTGGTACTAATTTGGGTAAGTAATCATCAAGGCATGTGGAAAATATATTTAAATATTATTAAAAGTAATTTTGAATTTACTTTTTCCCTCCATTTACAAGTCAGCCTCATAACATTTCATGTCACCCTGCCCAAAGGATTTGATTGTTCATATGTGGAAACATCAATAAATTAGCACCTTACCTCCATCATTTGGCATGAAACTCAAATTTCTTATGTGGTGGATTTTGGGCACTTGTAGCATTTATCTCTATGGAATTTGTGACCAAATCCCCTAGGCATCTACAACCTATCTCCTATGGCATATGTGACCTATACCTTGTGGAATTTGTGACTTATATATGAATTTTATGTGGCCTAATCTCCCATGGTATATGGGGACTAACAAAGTTATCGTTGCGGCCTAATTGTGTTAGCATTTGTGGCCTATCTATGGCCTAATATTATTAATCATGCAACCTTTTATTGTCAACATCTGCATCATTATATTCTCAATTGTGAAGTCTTCTTCTTGTCATGAAACACGTCCTTTCTTTGAGCTATTGAAACATCTTGAAAAGATGATCTAGGACACTATGGAGGGCCAAGATTGGAGTCACTTATCAGAAATGTTATGCGCATTACTTGATGGCTATTTCTATGTGTTAATACAATGCTATATATTTATGTTTTAAGGGGACATAACCCCTTTAGACAGTGGTCAAAAATCCTGTGAGAAGACAGTATGAGTTATCGTAGTTTGGAGGATGAGTTGAGGGACTATCATGGGTTATACATGTACCCTAACGAAGGAAGAAAATAAATAGTGTCATGCTACAGGAATAAGCTAGAACAAGTCTTCAGTTTGAGGTATGATTGTCCTTTAGGTTGATTGATTGCTAGATAATTTTTGGCATTGAAGAGTAATCTTAGAATAATTACTTGGAGGGTAGTTTGAATTTGGTTTGGTGAGCCCTAGATCCATGAAAAAAAGGGTTGACTTCTCACTGTAAGGATCAATGCTTTGAGGATGTAACGAGCAAACAAGTGGACATATTATCAAGTCTTATCTTATGTGATTCTTTAGCCTATATACCCATGCTTATGATAGTGAGGTACAACATGGATAACTTGTGCATATGATAGTGATGATTGACAATTATATTCGTACAATGACGTAATGACAATGATTTGTGCAGTACATTTATGATAAGTGATGTATGTAGGTCTCTTATTACAATGACATATGTAGTGCCCTTATGACAATGGTGTTTGGAAGCAATACTTATGATTGTGATGTCATACATACTTGTTAGAGTTATATGATGTTTGTGTGAGTTTTGTGGAGGGCTTGTGAGTGCCTCCATGATGGATGCCATCTTATGAGGATCTTATATGATCTAGGGTTGGCCCTATAAGGAATAATGTGATTTATGTTGAAAGGCCTATGTCTTGTTATTATTGTACAATTGGATTTTATATCAGATGAACATTTAATGAATATCTAAAGAAGAAGAAGGATTGATTTTTGGGTTTTCCCCCTTGTAGATTTTTTCCCTAGTCATTGACCAAAAACCTAGTTTTCTATTGTGTATTCTTTTCTTCTATTGTTCCTTATTGTTGTGCTACATTGTTAATGTTCTCTCTATATAATTTCTTATGATGATATGATGATATGGGGTGAATTTAATATGAAAATGTTGAATTTTTTTAGAAAATTCAATTCTATATACAACAAAGATTATATAGCCCTAAAAATAACATGAGAGTGAAGAAATTTATATAACATCAATAAGGGAGTTGCATCTAGGGACCCTTCAAATTGCAAGGAGTTGCATTGAACCAAAAATTATATGTTGGAAGGGTTGGGAGAGTGCCAACATGCATCTGATAAGTGATAGGTTGATGAGTTCCAAGATGAAATCATGAAGATAACCACAATTGAAGGGGGAAATATACTTTGGTAACAATTTTCATTCTTTTTTGGAACTTATGGCTTCCTTTAGCATAGTGGATGTATGGGAGGATTAGTTAGAAAAAATCATAGGAGGATCTAGCCACTTGCATGCTATCTTAGATGGCTAGTTTGTCCATTGTTGAGAGGAGGTGTTCCATTTAAATCCTTTCTTGCTTTATTAAGAGGAAGAATATATTGAATAAACTAGTTTATTTTCAAAATATAGTGGGATTTGGATCTAGAGAATGACAAATAGATTAATGGGGATGATCGTGCTTAGAGAAAGGCAGACTTTACTAAAGTTCCAGTGAAATTTTTTAATGAAAAGGACAATGATGCGAGTAAAAATGGTAGTTATTACGTCACTAAGGAGTCCCGAGGATTGTGGATTACTTGGGGGTGCTAGTAAACTTGATTTTGGTTATGTGATTTTGATTCACTAGCTAAACAATTTTGTAACCTAATGTCTTCATTTTCATTCGATACAATTTATGTGGGTCTGCCAATGTTTACTTCTATAATGTTAATATCAAAATATGTATTTAATTGTGTTTTATTTGTTGTCCATTATGTTGTCCTTTACTACCTTATTTCCTTGCTAGAGTGGTTGCCCATTGGCACATTTGTTGTTCCCCCTCCATGAACCTTACTATAATGATATGTGTACTCAGGTTTCTTTTTTGACTTCTATTGTTATGAATAATAATGTTGAAAATTATAAATGGAAATTGAACATTGGATTTGTGGGTGATTTGTTATGCTTATTAGTTATACTGTTTCTGATGGCTTGTTAACTTGGAGAGGTCACACTATAGTTCAAACAAAAATTCATGTGATTTGAATCTCAAGATCTGGTTATTTATCATTTCTTGCACTTCATAAGATTTTGATTTCTAATTTCTAATTTAATTTAACTAAAGTTGGATTCATTTCATATGACGAATTGATTTCTACATGTTCGGATGAAATAATTTTTCATCAGGAAGTTTATAAAAGTTTAACTCTATTGCATGTGGCTTTTGTATTTACATCAAATTATGAGAATATTACAGATATATATCTCTCCATTATTGATATTACTAGAAGTTCAATGTGTCGATGGTCAGTGGAGACCATCAAAATTATTTTCTGGGCATATTTTATTTTCTTTCTGTATTTACTTTTTAGATATGATAATGTTACAATAGAAATAAATCATTCATGTTATAGAGTTAACTACCATGTCTTCAAGTTTCTACTTGATATTGAAAAAATGGCAGAAGTTTTAGCCTCAAGGATGAGGAACTAGACAGGGGTGACACATCCTTACATGTAAGTTCTTTTAGTTTCTATGTTTGCTACTTGTTTGTTGTAGATTGAACATATTTTATTTGTCCTTTCTATTATCAGCAATATGCTTGGAAAAGGGCATTAATTTATTCTTTTGAAAGAAATTAATGAGCCTTTTTCATTGTGCTTATGTACATCCTTATTTTTATCACATTTTTTTCATTGTTCCACATGATCATGGTTCCTTGCACTAATGACACTTTCCTTTGTATTCTATGATTTTCATAGTGTTACTATAAATATTGAGATCTCCCTTGTTAATTTCAGGTGACTTCCTCAGCTATGTTATGATTAATATTAATTTGGGTGGAAATAGGCACTACATATTGTTCCTTATTGTTCTTTTCTTCTATTGTTCCTTTTTGGACCTTATTGTCCCTTATTGTTCTAATGTATTAAGTGTGGATTATTTTTCTTAAATGTTGGTGATTTTCATGTTGGTAATAAAAATGAAAAAACATGACA
>APFE030335002.1:57974-157065 GCA_000404065.3 Pinus taeda | reverse complement strand
TGTGTCAATGCTCATCTAGCAACCCGACCTCATTATGTATAATTTGATAGTTGGTTTTAAATTTTTCATTATAATGAATCAAGTCTTCCCCCACAATGTGTCAATTTCATGGTTGGTATTTTATTTTTCATTACAATAGGCCGAGTTCACTTACATTGCGTGTCAATTTGATGGTTGATTTTTTATTTTCTTTTGCAATGTATCAAGTTGTATTAGGCTAAGATTTTAAAATCACTATACATTTAGCATTTAAAAAAAAATACTCTTGGTATAATAACCTTTTCATTCAAGTGTTCATTTTAAAAGTTTTTTTAGTCATAATTTTTTTCCATGATGTCCTACTTGAAATATTTTGAAAACTTAAGATTGTTTTGTAGTCATAATCTTCGGTTTTAATTCCATGATTGAAAATTTGTCAAGAGTTTAATGTTTTTCTAAGTCATGCTATTTTATCTTTAATGCTATTGTTGAAAACAATTATAAGTATTTTTCTTAGCACAATGCCTAAAAATTGTTGGAATTTTAAGGTTTTTAAAATACATGATATTTTAAATTTAATGTCATGGTTAAAAATCGTCGGAATTTTAAGGCTTTTCAAAGACGTGATATTTTATCTTTATTGTCGTGCTTCAAAATCGTTGGAAATTTAAATTTTTTCATAATCATGATATTTTATTTTTAATGTCATTATTAAAAAATGTTGAAAATGTACCCTGAAAAAAATGACATTATTCCAACATCAACACTTTTTTTTCAAGGTTTTTTTTACACAAACAACTTTTGTTCTTACTATCATTTTTAAAAAATGTTGAAAATATACCCCCCCAAAAGAAATATGTTATTCTAGTATCAACACTTTTTGTTTTCGGCCTGTTTTTCATGTTTTTTGAGGGTTTTTGGGCTAGAGTACCTGTTTTGAGGTAATATTTCCCATTTGATTGTAACTACGTTGCTAGTTGATGTAATGTAAATGAGAATAATTTTAGAGAAATAGATAATAAGAAGACACAACAACCAATTCAGTTGTTTTTTCCCTGGAAGGGCATTTTTCCACCTAAAATCTATGTGTCTACATGTGATGATTGCTTATGTGTTCCATGTACATGATATTATTATATTTGTTGAAGTGAATTTATGAATAAGTTTTTAATTGCAGAAATTTTATAATATCCTTGTAATAATTCACACCCCCCTCCCCCGCCACCCCCCAGTATTACTGTTGTCTAACAATTGGTATCAGAGCAGGCTCCTTTGTTGCAACTTGACTGCTGAAAGGAGAATTAAAAAAGGGACAATGGCTAGACATGATGTTAAAGTTCCAAATTTCTATGGTGAAAACTTCAACTTATGGAATATGAGAATGGAGGGGCACCTCATGAGTTTAGGAATTGATGTTTTCTCTACTGTGGTGACTAGTTATATTGTTCTTGATGTTCTTCCTTCATACCCTAATGGAAAGAATATTTTTCAAAACAATGCAAAAGAAAGAAATGCCATTATTGTAACACTTACTAAGAGTGAGCTAATAGAAGTCATGCATTTTAAATAAGCCAGATAAGTTTGGGACAAACATGAGAATAACTATGAAGGTGACAAGAAGGTGAACAAATAAAAGCTCAAAAACTATAGGATGAGGTTTTAGAGATTGAAAAGGAAGGAAGATAAAACTATTGTAGAATATTTTTGAAGAGTTGAAACAATGACCAATATGATCAAGAGCATAGATGAAAATTTTCAAGATGAAATCATTATTGAGAAAATCTTGAGGCCTTTACCAATAAGATTTAATCCAAGTTTCTATTATTGAGGAGATAGTTGATTTGAGCACTCTTACTATGGAGCAATTTCTTGGAATACTTACACCTTATGAGATGTGCATGGCAGAAGAGAAATATGAATCTAGTGAAGCTTCTTTCAAAGCCTCCAAGAAGTTCAAGGCTATCACCAAAAAGCTCAAGAAACTTCCAAAAAAAATCAAGGAAGAGAAAGCGTATTCTACTATTAAATATAATGATGAATTTGTTTATTTTTCCAATAGATTAGAAAGAGGTTCTAGAAATTATAAGGGAAAGCTTCCTTTCAGATGTCTCGAATGTGGAGAAACTAGAAATTTTTCAGCAAAATGTGCACACAAAAGAAGTGAAAAGGAAGGAAAGAAAAATGTTATGAAGAACAAGGATAAAAATAAAAAATTTCAAAAAACTAATTCCCAGAAGAGAAGGAGTTTCTACTCAAAATGAGGAAGTTATATTTCAGATGTAAGCAATGAGAAATCTTCATCAAAAGAAGAAGAGAATAATGAATGTGTTTTGGTGGATTTTGATTCTAAAAATGAATCAGATCTTGAGGATGGAGAGAATGATTATGAAGGTGAGATCATTACTTCACTTGATGGGTTAAGAAAATCTAGAAACAAAATAAGCTTAAAGGAGAATAAATCTTCTTTGGCTGATAATTCTTTGAAGACTCAGTTTTGTGAGCTTGAGAAATTGAAAGAAAGTTCACTTCAACAAATTGTGATTCAGAAAAATTTTGCCAAATTGGAGAAAGAAAATGAATCTTTCAATCATAATATTGAAGGCTCTTATTGCATGCAGCCATGAAGAAGACATCATCTGCTTCAAGCGAGAATTGGAAGAAGAAAAAAATGAGAGAAAATGTGCTCACCAATCAGGTGGAAGAATGGAAAGAAAATTTTCACAAACTTGAAGTAGAAATTGTTGCTTTAAGGTAAAATATTTCAAAAGCAGAAACTAAAGCATGTTTAAATAAAAATTTTGTCAATGGATTTGAAACCTTACAAAATATTCTCAGCATGCAAACGTCACTGAAGGAAAAAAAATGGTTTGGGATACAAGCCTCCTCCACACAATGCCTAATATCAGCCAAGTACCAATTATAAATTTTAGGACATATTTTGGTATTAATCACATAAGATATTTTTTTGGTGTGTTTCAAACCATCCAGTGTTGTTCATCATTAGGACAAGATGATGTCCTGATGATGAACCACACTCAATGGTTTGAAACGCATCGACAAAAAGATCTTATGTGATTGATACCAAAATATGTCCTAACATTTATAACTATGCATCATAGAAGCCTAAGTAACAGTTACACTGATGCTTTGGAAGGAAAAGAAAATCAATAAAATATTGTTGCAACTAGCAAGCATGTGCAAAATAATGAAGCTAAAATCAAATCAATAGAAAATCAGCAAGTCAAGCAAGCAAAGACCTAAAGAATCATGCCCCCATCATGGAAACAAAAATTTAGGTATCCTACATTATTTTATTGTTATTGCTTTGCATCTAATAATTTTGTACACAAAGCCATACATTGTAGGTTGAAGATGTTTCCTAGAAGGAATGTTGAGGGATCAAGAATATCTCAAGGGAAAATATTTTTCATGCTAATGGAAATAATTATTTTTCTCCACTAATCGATTAGATCAAGTGTTTTAGATGCAATCAGTTTGGTCACAAATCTATTGAGTGTAGATCTAGCCTTCCAAATTCCTTCATACAACATACTCAAGAGAAATCTAACGAACAAAAAGTTGAGAAAAGATGGAAGAAAAAATCTGATAATTGTGTGCTTTGTTTGATAGCTCATGATCATCTTGACCAATGTCTGATTGATAGTGGTTGTTCTAAGAACATGACCAGTTATAAGTGAAAAATCTTGTAGCTAGAGGAGTATGACAAAGGCAAGGTCAATTTTGGAAAAGATGTAGCAGTTCCCATCAGAGGCAACTGAACAGTTATGTTGGACAAGAAAACCAAATATCAAAATGTGCTTTATGTTGATCGATTGAAGCACAATGTCCTCAGTGTGAGTCAGATGTGTGATAATGGGCATGAGGTGACTTTAATATATAAAGAATGTGAGATTATAAATCCAAATTTAGGAAAATTTGTGGCAAAGGATATTAGAAGTGACAACAACATGCATGTTTTTTATGACACTAGATGCAATTGTTGCATGATAAAAATAGAAGAGTCTTGGCTATGACATAGAATATTGGACATGTTAATTTTGATAATCTAATCAAAATTAGAAAGAGTGGAGCCGTTAGAGGCTTACCAATATTGGCCAAACTAGAAAGCATAATATGCAAGTCATGCCAATTTGGGAAACAAACAAGAGCACATTTCAAATCCAAGGAGTTCACTATAAGTAGACAATTGGAGCTAGTGCACACAGTATGTCATCCTACAAGCAAGCAAAGTCCAAGAGGTGGAAAGTATTTTATATTATTTTTTGATGATTTCACTAGAGCCACCTAGATTATGCTTATGAAAGAAAAATCTGAAGCTTTCAACAAATTTAAATATTTTAAGGCACTTTTTTAAAATGATGTTGATTTGAAGATAAAGTGTCTTATATCTGATAGAGGAGGTGAGTTCATATCCAAATAATTTGATGATTTTTGTGAAGATAATGGGATCAAGAGGCAATACTCCATATTTAGAACACTACAACAAAATGGAGTAGTGGAAATGAAAATCAAGTTGGTCGAAAAATTGGCACAAGAAATGTTATATGAAGCTAGTGTATCAGATACTTTTTGGGGATAAGAAACTAAAACAACAATATATTTGGCCAATATAGTTCTTCTTAGGCCTAATAGTGACCAAAATCCATATGAGTTGTGGAAAGGAAGATCAACAAAAGTTCATCACTTCAAAATATTTGGGATCAAGTGCTACATCAAGAAGATTGAAGACAAGCTTGGGAAGTTTGAAGAAAGAGCTAATGAGGGCATATTCCTTGGCTATTCCTTCAAAAGCAAGGAATACAAATGCTACAACAAGATAACCAAAATGGTAATTGAAGGTATTGATATTTTTGTTGATGAAAATTTTCCTAAATCTAATGATTCCCAAGATGTTGCAGCTCATCATGATTTCATAGAATATGAGGAGAAATAATTTGGAAGAGGAAGAAGAGAGAAATACCTCCACTACAAATAAGGCTCTACCAAGTCAGATTCAAAAGAAGCATTCGGAAAGTTAAATTCTTGGAAGCAAATATCTTCGAGGGAAAACAAGGAGAAAGTTGTTGGATAGCTTCAATCAAGCACAATTTACATTTTTGTCTCAAGTAGAGCCCAAAAGCTTCAATGATGCTAAAGAAGATCAATTTTTGGTCAAGAAATGAATGAATAATTAGATCAAATTGAGAAGAAAAACACATGTGAACTTGTGCCAAGGCCAAAGGATAAAAACATCATTGGAACCAAGTGGGTGTTCAAGAAAAATCTAGATGAAGAAGGAAAAGTGGTAAGGAATAAATCAAGGCTTACGTGAAAAGGGTTTTCTCAAGTAGAAGGTACTGATTTTGATGAAAATTTTCACCTATAGCTAGATTAGATGAAATAAGAATTTTTTTGGGCTTTGCATGTTACAAGAAAGTTAATGTTTATCAAATGGATGTAAAATATTCTTTCTTGAATGGTGATTTAGAAGAGGAAGTGTATATAGAGGAGACTGGAGATTTCTTATTGGGTGATGATGAGAATCTAGTGTGCAAGTTGAAAAAGGCTCTTTATGGCTTTAAACAAGCTGCAAGAGCATGGTATACAAAGCTAGACAAACATCTACAACAACAAGGCTTCAAAAAGGGATCCACGTACAACACTTTATATATCAAATTTGAGGATGATGATTTTCTAATAATTGTTGTGTATATAGATGACATTATTTGGCAGTGGTTTGGAGATGATGGGCCAAAATTTTGCACAAGAAATGCAATAAACAATTTGTGATGCCGATGTTGGGTGAGATTACATTCTTTCTTTCTTTCCAAGTTATTGAAGATGAAAAAGGAATTTTTATTTCTTAATCAAAGTATCCTAGAGAGAAATTAAAACAATTTGGCAAGGAAGATTGCAAACTTGTGTGCACTCTTATGGTTGCTAGTTGCAATTTGAGTAAAGATGATGAATTAGTAGATGAAAACCAGCCCATGTATCATTCCATGATTGGAATCTTATTGTATCTACCTACTTCTAGACTTGATATTATGCAAGTTGTTGGATTTGTCTCAAGATTTGAAGCTAATCCCAAGGAGACTCACCTTAATGTTGTAAAGAGGATATTCAAGCAACTTCAAGGCACTCTTCATTATGGATTATGGTATCTCAAAGGTAAATATTTCAATTTGATTACTTTTATGATGCTGATTGGGCTTGTAGTATTGATGACAGGAAAAGCACTTCAGGAGCAACACATTTTGTGGGGGATTGTTTGCTTTCTTGGGCAATAAAGAAACAGAGTTCTATCTCTTTGTCCATAAATGAAGCTCAATATATAGAAACAACCACTTCTTGTACACACATATTATGGATGAAGCAAACTCTTCAAGATATGCATGTTGAGTATGAAGAGCCTCTTCCTATCATGGTAGACAATACAAGTGAAATACACATCTATAAGAATCATGTTCTTCATTCCAAGACCAAGCATATACCGATCAAATATCATTTTCTAAGAGAACAAGTGGTAAACAAAGTTGTGAAGTTGGAATATATTACTTCAAATGGACAAATTATGGATATCTTGACCAAGCCACTTCTAAGACAACAATTTGAATATCTTAGAGAGAAAATGGGTGTTCTTTTTCGAAGGCATTAAGGAGTTTTTCATGGAGTTTATTGTTATCATATGGTTGCCAACAAGAGCACTTTTAGGTGAAAATTTTGGAGAATGGGTGGTGATTGGTTGTTTTAATGCTTTTGAAGGCATTATGAATTGTTTTCTTGCTTCTTCTTTCTTCATTTCAACATGGGTTACTTCTTCATGTATATTGCTTCAGCAAGATGGTGTGGTATCATATATATTTAGGGGCACAATGTTCAAAAACATAGGGGGATTATTTGTTGCACCTCTTTAGGGGTAGGATCTTCATTTTTCGCCATGTATCACATTGTTATTATGTAATTTTTCTTACCATGTAAAAGCCCCTTGCTGTTGATGTCAAAGGGGGAGAGAGAGTGAGTTTGTAGTTGCGTATGTACTCAAATTCAGATTGTTGTATGTAAATGTAATAATTATTTTGAGAAGCTACAGTTTGACATCACTAACAAGGGGGGGTTTTTGGCCTACTTGTGTTGCAATTGATGTCACCTATTGAAGGGATGTACTCCTGAGTCTATATGTCAAGTTTCAAGTTTGTTTTATACTTGTTTAAGGTTTTCATGCTAATGTAACTTGTTGTAATAATTATTATAAGGTATGTAGGAGAGGCTTCATGAGGTAACAAGGCCTCATCTCAAGCTGAGCTACACTTGTACTAGAGGTCTAGTTGAAAAATGTGTGTGATTTCTTGTTGAAGTTATGCAGTTGGGTTCCTAAGGTCAAGATGAGTTTTTAAAGATGATTTACAGGTCATTTCACTCCCCTAAATCTTTGTGGCAAGTTTGAGGGTTGGATCCTTGTCTTAAGCCATGTTTTTCCCTAGTCGCATGGAAAGAGGCTCATCAAAGTGACTTGAATAGTCTATTGAGGTATTATCTTCCAAAGTCATCACATTCATCTTTATCAAAATTGATGTTTCAAACCAACCTCCATGGTTCATCATCAGGAATAGATCCATGAGAGAAGAAGTCTACTTGCATGGAGGATAGGCCCATGTGAGAAACCAACCTTCTAGTCAATTTTTTACAGTCTTGTGCATGCGATTGGGAGGTTTTACGAGATTTTATTTGGATTTCTCATGTTCCTATCAAATTAATTGTTTTTGGTGGAGCTTATTGATAGAATTTTCTAGAAAAAGTTCGGGACGAGTTGTGGGGCCTCTAGAATTGATAAAGTTTGAAGTTATCAAAGGGTTAGTGGAAGTAGCAGTTTGATATGATCAATATGCCAGTATCAATCATTTCTAAAGTGTGTGAAATGTTTTTGTGTGAGCTCCATAATCTGAAAAATTGCTTGACTTAACCATCTCCAGTTTCTACAAATATGAGAAGGAAGGAAGTTCATTTGGTTGGCTCTCTTGCAATGTGAGTGAGTGAGTGTGAATGTGCTACTAGTGCACATCAAGTGAATTATGCAATGAGTTTAAAGTTTTAGAACTGTAGTGAGTTTCAGAAATTATTCTTCAGTAGTGTTTCAGAGTTGTGTGCAGAGTTTGAAGATCAGTTTGGAGAGTGCGTGTGGAGAGAATTGTTCTCGCTATTGGAGTGTGTATTTTTTATGCATGAGTCTTTCTATTTGTTGCATGTTCTATTTATGCAGCAATATTTTATGAATCATATCATATTGCAGCAAGAATTGTTTGTACTTGGAGTGGGTGCTTCAACTGCATGTTGATTTTCTATTGTAGGAGTGGGTGTTCCAAGTTGGTTGTAGCCAACATTTCTCATTTCATTCATGGGGTGGGTGCTCCATTGTTAGTGTTGGCAAGCTAATTTTATGTAAATGAAAATAATTTTGAAGTGATGGGTAATACGAAGAAGAAACAAACAGTTCGATGGTTTTTTTCCCTAAAGGGGGATTTTTCCTTGTGACCCTTAATCTTCACATACCAAGTGGTCTCTTGGACTCTGGTGACTGTTCACATTCTACGCCAACCCTTAGTGGATTATGTGTCCAAAACATTTAACAATCACACAACTTACAACCGAATTTTTTGTTCATATACGACATTCATACATAAATACCTTCAAGTTCACATAGATTTAAAGGTACAAGTATGTTTTTCCTTCAGAACTATAGTTACGCAGAGAAAGAATGAGTTCCTCCCTTCTCTCCCTCTCTCTTCTCCTTTAGTCTCCTTCCTTCTCTTTCCTTTCCAGGAAGTTCCAAACACTCTTTTCTTATTGTTTCCCAAAAGAAATTGACTATGACAACCAAGAGTCACAAAAATGTGAATTGTTTCCCCTTCAACATAAAATAAGGGAAACTGAAATTATATTTACAATATAAACTAACTTCTCCAACTTATTTCTAAAAAAAAAAATCAAAACTCACTCCTAAATTAAATATTCAAAATTTCTTAACAAAAATATATATATTTTTTCCCGACATTACCATGTGACCATCCTCACATTGGTAAGTTCTTGTATAAACTTCATGAAATGTTTATCTTAGCCTATACACCTACACCAGAGCTACTTGCCTTACGTTAATTTCTTGAAGATATATTAACTCAAATCAATATGTTTAACCATCCACAGGGTCTTCTAGAGATGGTAATTAGGTGTTCTGTGAAGACACTCCCTCATGTAATGTCACCAGTTCAATTCCCTGTCCTAATTGGGGTGATAAATTGGACATGATGAAATTGGGCATGAGGTCGATGTGGTCCTACCAAACTTACAAAAACAAAAAATCAATATGTTTAACTGAGGCCTCAACATCAGGGGCAAACAACGATATTTGAAAGAAACGTTAAGACAAGAAAATCCAAGTATAGTGATGATTCGAGAAGCAAAGGTATTTGAATTGAGACTCAAGGAGATCATAGGAAAAATTAGGCTCTCATATGAATTTATTTCCCTAGATGCTCAAGGCGGCACTGAAGGAGTGGTGGTCCTATAGAATTCCTTAGAAATATCCTTTGATTACTAGGCAAGCATGCCTCGAATTATCTCGTGTCATTTCCAACATATAGGAACTCAAGACTAGGCAATAATCTCATATTTATATATCCCACACATTCTAGGTGAGAAAACAAATTTCCTTAATAATATAGGAAAGCTAAAAATTATGTTTCAAGAAGAATTATGGATTCTTGGAGGGGATTTCAATCTTATCATTTCACTGGAGGAGAAAAAAGGAGGAAACATATGAGAGGATCCAGAAATGGAGGCTTTTCGAGACTTGATTACAAATATGAAATTAGTAGATATCCCTACTAATAACAGAGTATTCACATGGAATAATCAGGATGGGGGACCCCACCAAGTTTCTTCTCATGAGGATCGTTTTCTGGTCTCGAAAAATCTTATCAGCAAAGACCAATTCTTTTATGCATCCATATTACCATGCCTCAAGTTTGATCATTGACTAATCAAGCTTGAGATAGATTTGAAATTATCACCAAGAAACCAACCTTTTTCACTTTTAGGCCTTTTGGCTTCACAATCAATCATTTCTTGGCAAACTTGAAAGTTGGTGGAAATATTTTGATGCTCATGGTTGAAATAGCATGCATACCTTTTAACTTCACTTGAAAGACAAAAAGAAGCAGATCAAAATATGGAATAAGGAGTATTTTGGGCAGATTTAGAAGGACCAACAACAACTCTAAGAGTCTATGCAAATAATTCAATAACAAATGATAACAAAAGGTGGATCAGGACCCATAGCTGCATGGAAGTATAGTTTCTAACAAAGTTAGATGAAAGAAGAAAACAAGAGGAGATATTGTAGAAATAGGAATCTCAATTTCAGTAGCTTAGAGAAGGGGAACACAACACTCGTTTCTTTCATCAGGATATGATCCAACACTATTAGCAGAATAGGATATTTTTACTAAAAGATTCCAATGGAAATCACTTCACAAAACATGATGATATGGAAAACCTTATGGTTGAGCATTTCCATAACATCCTCTCTGAACCTAATCAAGAGGGATCTCATGCAATCCAGTGAATCACATTGCACATTACGCAACTAGTATTTAGATATCAAAACATGGCTTTAATGAAAATGGTTACTCTTGAGGAAGTCAAAGAGGTAGTAAAAGGATTATCTAGGAACAAAGCACCTAGTCCAAAAGGATTCACTGAGAGATTATTTCAAGTGGCATGGCCATTTATGGGCCAAGATATCATGGAAGTAGTGGATGAATATCGTATAACTCAAAAGGTGCATCAAACTCTGAGATTTTCCTTTATTCATTTAAATCCGTAGTCTCCTCAATTAGAAGAGCCTCAAGGTTGTCAACCAATTTCCTTGTGTAACATTATTTATAAAATCATTTCCACTCTTTTGGTCAATAGAATTAAACACTTATTGTCCTCATGGGTATCTCCTGAACAAACGGGTTTTGTCCAAGGTCGAAAAGTTCTTGATGGAATCATTACAGCCCAAGAAATTATTCATTCCATCAAACATCTCAAAGTTAAGGGTATGCTGATTAAACTTGATCTCTCCAAATCTTACAACCATCTCAATTCACCTTTCTTACTGAGAAATTTAAAAGGCTTTGGTTTTGACCATAGGTGGATAGACTGGGTTTCATCCCTTATTTCCTCACCAGTGTTTTCTATATTATGTAATGGCTACTTGACAAATACTTTAACCCTACTAGAGGTTTGTGCCAAGATGATCCTATCTCCCCCTTACTCTTTATTTTAGCCACAGAAGGCCTAGGGTGATATACCAAATTAGCCATTCACATAGGAAAAATCATAGGAATTTGTCTTTAGAGCAAGCATCTACCTCTAACCCATCAGCATTTTGTTGATGACATTATGCTTTTCTTCCAAGTATCTCTCTGTGAAGTAAAAGAAATTAAAAACATCCTCCATGATTTTATGCAAGCCTTTGGAACTGTGATCAATAATGACAAATCAAACATCTTCTTTTTCAACACTCCAGACATTACTCAGGCCTTCCTCTCCTGTACTCTTGGTTTTAATATTGGATCCCTTCCCTCTAAGTATTCGGGCATCCCTATGGTGGCCAACTCCCTCTAAACCTCTTGCTAGAAAGATCTTTTGGAAAAGCTCAATACTAGACTCCATTAATGGTTCTTCCAAGCCCTAAACTTAGTTGGTTGTGTTGTTCTTGTGAATGAAGTGCTGCAATCCATTTCCATTTACCATCTCTTAGGGCTTTCTGCACCTAAAAATTCATGTGCCAACATAGTTGATAGTTTAAAGAAATTTTTGTGGAGAGGAGCAAAAACGTGGGCACTTTTAGCATGGACTAATATTATCAGATGTAAGATATCTAGGGGTATTGAGAGACGAGATCCTTACATTATTAACCTAGGAATGGATTTGTGGAAGATAATATGGACTCGTAAATGCCAAATTCCATCTTCAGACAAAGAAATTTTAAGACTGCAAATTACCTTGACAAGACCTTCAATCTGTAATTTAGCGGGATCAAACAAAGATTTGATCTAATCCCATATATTATGGGAAATTAGAAGCAGTTGGAAGGCATTCTTCTGGTAGGACTCTTGGCAACAAAGGGAAAATCTCTTCAACCGATAGGATCTTAAAGACATTTTCACTTTTACTAACATTCAAAATTTCACTTTGGTTTAACAATATTGGAAGTTGGATACGAACACAGCATGCAGGCAATGGAAAGAAAAATGTAAAAGAACTCATATTAATGGGACGCGAAGGTAAAAGAAATCAACTCCAAAAATTTGGAAACTCTAGAAGGGCCAACATCCTTAGATGGGGATACTCAACTAGAGGAATGTTTACAATCAAAGAAGCTTACCGATTAGCCACAAATGAGCCAATGGATCATCTCAATCCAATGTGGAGGAAATTATTGATAGGTAAATATTGGCCGAAGGTAAATTACTTCAGGTGGTTGGTCTACTAAAGAATAATTCTTACCTGTGATCAACTTCAAAAATAGGGGACTCAAGGACCATCACTTTGTAGTATGTGTGAAGCCAATGTGGAGGATATGGAACATCTCCTAAATTTATGCCCTATTGTAGATCAACTATGGAAGAAAATTGGGCTTCATTTTGGGCGTATGGATCATGATCGTACTAGTAACAGAGCCATGATTGAACTCTAGAGGAATATCAATTTTTCCAGCCCAGTCCTCAATAGGGAGCGCAATCTCATAGTGGTATTTCTTCTATGGGAAATATGGAAGGAAAGAAATAGAACACTAACAAAAATCATAGCCTTCCTCAAACAGAAATATGGATAAGAATCATACAAAACATAAGAGAGACTATATTTATAGAGAAATGGCATCCAGATGATTGGTAGGTAGCCCCTCATGAAGCGAGGATTTTATTGTTGTTGAATCTTTCCTTGCAAACGTTGGCTCCATCATCCTGGAAACTCTTGGTTTATCCTAGAGTTTCATCCTCTATGTTTGTACCCCCTCCCCCCCTACCCCTTGTGAAGGATTCATTAAGCTAAAATTTGATGGAGCCTCAAAAGGAAATATCGGAGATGTGGCCTTTGGAGGTCTATTAAGAGATTCCTAAAGTTGGGCTCTCCACTACTATGTAGTAGATTTCCACAAATAATGAAGCATAATTTAATGCATTAAAACAAGGGCTTATTATTGCAAGAAGGGAAGGGTTCCGAATGTTTATGGTAGAAGGAGACTCTAACCTAGTGATAGAAGTTATTAAGAAGTTCAATCAGGGAACACAAGTGGTGGAGGAAAGAAACATGTTTTATGAAATTTCCCCGGTTGAAGATGGTGGTCACAGTGGAGGGCTTTGGCACTCAAAGGTCAGAATGTTGGCCTTCTTAGGTTGGTGCCATTAGGTCTTGGATGGGCTTACTGCCCTCTAGTCTATGGCGTTGGTATGTGGGTATGTCTCTTTCTCTATGTCTTTACGTCGGAGTATGTGGCTTGTTCGAATGGAAGAAGGTAGGGATGTTTTTCATGCTGTCTATAATAGGAATGATGGATGGTCCGGAAATTATTGTTTGGCTACGTGGAAACTCTATATTGTTGTTAATTTCTCGGTATGTGATGGAAATATTGTTTTTGGAAATTGGTAATATGGGTGGTTCAGGGATCATAATTTGGAAACTCGAACAGTTCTAGGCATCTATGTTTGTTATCTGTGTTTTTTTCTTTGCCTATTTTCTTCTTCTTTGGCATAAGTTTATCTAAAATGGGTATATGTGTTCATAGTTATTCTCCCTACTAAATTGATACTGACTGGTGTGCAGAGAGGGAGGGTTATGTAAGGATTAGGTACTTTTCTACTTTTTCTATGAAGGCTTCCACTTTGCATTTGATTTATGATGATTCCGTGGTGAAATAATAATCTTGAAGCTCAGGGAGCGAGTTTCTGCTGTTCGGTTCAGGTAAAGACTTAAATTATTTTGTCCTTCTCTGTGTTATGGTTCTTGTGCAATTGCAGTGATATGTTGCACCATCTCTTGATGTTGGAAGCCTCCAAGGTTTCCTCTCAGTTTTTGGACTTGGATCTCTCCTAACAGTCAATGTCCCTTGCCTGTCTTTAATGTAATTGTCTCATTTCTGAGTGATTAGAGCGTGCTTTGTGGTTGTTGTTCGACCTTTTGGAATGGACTCTTGTCATATCCTTACTATGGTTTTATCCAGTGTTTAGTTAAATTTATAACAGGAAAGATGATGTGTTTGACCCCTGGTGCCTGCTCATCAGGAATAGTCGTTAGAGTAAGAAGAAAAAGAAAGAAGTGAAAGGTGGCAGAGGCTCTCCCTCTACTATGCCGTAGAAAAAAGGGGTTGAAGGTTGGATGTACATGTTATATGGAAAGCAGTGCAAGTTTATATAGTTGATACTCCAACCCAGGTGCATCAGTTGATCGCATCTTCAGAGTCAGAGGTTAACCACCACGCGGAGACTAAAATGCAGGTGGCAGGCTGACGTATTTTAGTCCTAGATCTTGGGCATAGCAGTGGTCATACCAGCCAATACAAGCAGACAATTCTTTGTATTGCCTCGTGAAGAATTTAATGGCTAAAGCTATTATCACTGTGTCAACCAACGCAACTAAGTTAGACCTTGGCCTCCATTATATCCAGAAGTAATTGCAACTAATCCAATTCGAGATCCAGTAGTAGAATATTTGCTTGGGTCATATTGAGAAGCAAATTTCGTGTCTATTTCAATCAGAGTTACCCAGTTCTAGTGCTAAGGACCCTGCTCCGATAGAGTCCTTTGAAGATGAATAGTGTTTAGGATGTTTGATAACTTTCTTTTATTTTTTATCTATATCTATGTTGTAAGCGTCGAATAATAGGTACAATTTTAGTCATTTTGTTGTGGATGCATCTTTGTATTTAGACACTCGGACCTATAAGGCCAAGTTTGATAGACTTAAACTTACGAGATTTTGGATGGCTTATAATGCATTTTAGTGGCCAACATATTTGGTTTCCCAACGGGTAGGTTGAGACCACTAAATGCCTTTTTATAATTGTAACCTACCTGGATTATGAATGAAAGAAAAAGTGTGAAGAAGCTTAAAAAAAAATCAATATATTTAACTTAAATTTAAAAAATAATTATATGAATTTATATTTTTTATTAATTTTTAGTTATTTAATCTTTAGTAAAATATTTATAAATTAAAAATATATTAGAACATGCTGAAAATCCACGGGAAGCACCATATCCATTTTGCGAAAAATGAGAGCAAGATTCTTCTTGGTTGAGAGGAATATTTTTAAGATGCATTAGTGTAGCATCCCATCCATTTTGCAAAAAATGAGAGCAAGATTCTTCTTGGTTGAGAGGAATATTTTTAAGATGCATTAGTATAGCATCCTAGGAAATAGTATTCAAGTCATAATTATTTTGAAAACAAGATGGGATGAATGTTCATTATATATAAATGAAAAAAAAAAAAAAATTATACAAAAATTACAAAAACATTTTGATTTATGAAAAAGTGTAATTTTATGTCTGGCCTGAATCATTTTTTACATATCATTATTTACATAAAATCTCGAATACTAATAAGCAGAGCCAAAATGAACATTAACGAATATATAAAAAATTTAAACGTAAAATAATTATAAAATTTTCAAAATCACATTGATAATCATGATTACTGAATTCAAAATTACAACGAAAACGGGTCGTGTTTTGCATCCATGTATCCAATAGATCATATTCCTTTTTGGCCTAAAATTTTCAGTGGGGTTGTTCCATGAATCCGTCGAGGTGTTCCATGAACAATTTTATGATGAGGAATTTGCACCAAGAAAGTGCAATGCATGAATGTAAGGGGAGAAGATAAATGCTTGACCATAAGTACATGGAGACAAAGTGCACTTGAAATTAGCAATCATTGCAGATATATTTGTAGCATAAGCATAATATTACAAAGAATGCGAAAGAGGATAATAATAGTTATAGGTGATTGTGACCTGATGAGTTAGTTCATGCGGTTAAAGTGCTATGAATTTCAAGTGAGAGGTTGCAGAGCCAAGTCTCTAGGCTAGTTGCCTTTGTGAATGTCATGGGTGCCATTCGATGTCTCTGTTGGATAGTTTGCCAAAATTGCAACTGGCTGGTTAACCTTGGTTACCATCCTCAGAATGAGGGGAAGTGGCGAGTGGTGGGTGTGCATTTCATCAAAATATAAATATGGTGGGTGTACATTTCATCAAAATAGATAATGTGGTTTGTAGTTGGTTCAGTGCCCATTTAAAGAGGTTAGTGGGTGTGCATTTCATCAAAATATAGATAAAGTGGTTTGCGGTTGGTTCAACGCCCATTTAAAGAGGTTGGAACTTGAAATCTAATTATTTTGGTTTGGAGTACATGTAATCAAGCATAAAATTTGTAGTGGTAGTAATTTTTACATAATGGTTGATTGGCTGCAACACTGATATATGTTGTTAAATATTTCCAGATATAATCTGAAAAGTTATCTACGCTGTTGGTATTGTCATTGTTGTTGTTGTTTATTGCAGGAGTCCATGGTTACTGCTTCACATAAGGATTCTATTTATAAAATCCCCATGTCCAAAATGTTGGCGGAATCTGAATTAGAAAGTGGATCATCAATGGAATAAAGATGGAAGTTTAAGGCAGTTTTGTTTTTCAATAATTTTAGTACCTACACATTTTGGCATCTAACGTAGAGTGCTTAAGTTTGTACTAGAAAATAGAGAATTTAGGAAACAAAAATCGATGCCAAAGTTAAAGGAATGGAAAGTACCAAAAGTAAGTCAAAATTTACAGGCGTTAGAAGTAAAGGTGCGAGCCGGATTTTTTGGTTACTACAAAAGTATGATATATCTAGATTTCAAGCTCTGACTAAGGTATACAATTTAAAAGAAAACTCATGGTTTTGATCTTTTCTTATCTGTTTTTACATCTATTTTGTTATAGCAGTCCTCTGAGAATGATTTGGAAGACAAGAAGATATTCAAGGGTCAACCTTATTGCATTTCAGATCTTAAAAGTCATGTCCTAATTGCAGAGACACTTTTGAAAGAAAAAGAACATGACGATGCTATCTTGTGCCAAAAAATACATCAATACAAAACTTGATGGTCAACGTATGATGTCAAACTAGCCTCCATTGAGAAAATGTGGCAAAATAATATGACTTCATTACAACAAAGCATTGCTTCAATGAAAAAAAGCTTGGCAGTTGATAGAATGGTTATCCAATAGGAAAAGGAAAAATATGGTGATTTAGAAATTTACCCTGGCATGTCTCAAGAACATGTTAGAAGACATATTCCACCACATGATGATGACTTTGAGTGGGATGAAGCTACTTCAACTGAAACAAAGACTCTCGATCCTCATCACGCACCCCAGAGTCATCTTCAGGATTCAAAGTTTGGTATTAGTTCGGAACTTGATGTAGAACATGTTATTATTGGTCGAAATATGAATGATATTGTGGAGTTTATAGTGGATGTTTCCACCGAAATTGGAAATATTAGTGCACTGAGGAGAGAATATTAAAGTGACTAATTTAATCATTCATTTGTTTGGCATGAGAGTTCTTGGTATTTTAGTTCCATGCACCCTATTGATGCAGGGTAAATAGATGCAGCTCATTTTTTAGGATTCACTACTATTTTTCCCTCCTAAAAGGCGCAATTTTCAAGCATTTTCAAGTGGCTTCTGTGGATGAAGAAAGTACAATAGTAGTTCTGGTAAGTTGATCAGTGTATAAAAGAAATTCCCATCTGAAGCCCTGAGTAGGTTATGAATGGTGTTTGTTTAGGGTCCTCTTCATGTATTATGGTCGATTCGGTTGTATCTGCATGCTGAATTTTTAGATTCGAGTTTGATGAATTGATAAATGTTGCATATACTGATATTTTTGTGGGTATTTGCAATTTGATAGTCGTTTGTCCAAACTGAGATCCTCACACACGAAACTAATTTTAAACAGTGAATTTGCAATAGGAGGGTCAGGTATCCTTCTAACTGTTTGGATATCAATAGGTTATTAGAATAAACTTGTAATAATGGAAAGAGAGATAAGGTTTTGGAATTTACTTAATTGTTTTACTTTTAGAATTATACAGTACTAAACCTGTGAAACTACAGTCAAAATGAACATTAACGAATATATAAAAAAATTAAACATAAAATAATTATAAAATTTTCAAAATCACATTGATAATCATGATTACTGACTTCAAAATTACAACGAAAACAGGTCTTTTACATCCATGTATCCAATAGATCATATTCCTTTTTGGCCTAAAATTTTTAGTGGGGCTATTCTATGAATCCATGGACGTGTTCCATGAACAATTTTATAATGAGGAATTTGCACCAAGAAAGTGTAATGCATGAATGTAAGGGGAGAAGCTAAATGCTTGACCATAAGTACACGGAGACAAAGTGCACTTGAAATTAACAATCATTGCAGATATATTTGTAGCATAAGCATAATATTACAAAGAATACGACAGAGGATAATAACAGTTATAGGTGATTGTGAATTGATGAGTTAGTTCATGTGGTTAAAGTGTTATGAATTGCAAGTCTGAGGTTGCAGAGCCAAGTCTCTAGGTTGGCCGCCTTTGTGAATGTCATGGGTGTCATTCGATGTCTCTGTTGGATTAGTTTGCCAAAATTGCAACTGGCTAGTTAACCTTGGTTACCATCCTCAGAATGAGGGGAAGTGGCTAGTGGTGGGTGTGAATTTCATCAAAATATAGATAATGTGGTTTGTAGTTTGTTCAGTGCCCATTTAAAGAGGTTGGTGGGTGTGCATTTCATCAAAATATAGATAAAGTGGTTTGTAGTTGGTTCAATGCCCATTTAAAGAGGTTGGAACTTGAAATCTAATTCTTTTGGTTCAGAGTACACGTAATCAAGCATTAAATTTGTACTAGTAGTAATTTTTACATAATGGTTGATTGGCTACAACACTGATATATGTTGTTAAATATTTTGAGATATAATCTGAAAAGTTATCTGCGTTGTTGGTATTGTCATTATTGTTGCTATTTATTGCATGAGTCCATGGTTACTGCTTCACATAAGGAGTCTATTTATAAAATCCTCATGTCCAAAATGCTGGCAGAATCTGAATTAGAAAGTGGATCATCAATGGAATATAGATGGAAGTTTAAGGCATTTTTTTTCAATAATTTTAGTACCTACATGTTTTGGCATCTAATGTAGAGTGCTTAAGTTGGTACTAGAAAATAGGGAATTTAGGAAACAAAAATCAATGCCAAAGTTAAAGGAATGGAAAGGGTACCAAATCTACCAAAAGTAAGTCAAAATTTATAGACGTTAGAAGCAAAGGTGTGAGCCAGATTTTTTGGTTACTACAAAAGTATGATATATCTAGATTTCAAGCTCTGACTAAGGTATACAATTTAATAGAAAACTCATGGTTTTGATCTTTGCTTATCTATTTTTACATGTGTTTTGTTATAGCAATCCTCTTGAGAATGATTTGGAAGACAAGAAGATATTCAAGGGTCAACATTATTTCATTTCAGATCTTAAAAGTCGTGTCCTAACTACAAAGACACTTTTGAAAGAAAAAGAACATGAAAACGTTATCTTATGCCAAAAAATACATCAATACAAAACTCGGTTGTCAATGTATGATGTCGAACTAGCCTCCATTGAGAAAATGTGGCAGAATAATATGACTTCATTACAGCAAAGCATTGTTTTAGTGAAAAAAAACTTGGCAGTTGATAGAATGGTTATCCAACAGGAAAAGGAAAAATATGGTGATTTAGATATTTACCCTGGCGTGTCTCAAGAACATGTTAGAAGACATATTCCACCACATGATGATGACTTTGACTGGGATGAATCTACTTCAACTGAAACAAAGACTCCTGATCCTCATCATGCACCCCAGAGTCATCTTCAGGATTCAAAGTTTGGTCTTAGTTCGGAACTTGATGTAGAACATGTTGTTATTGGTCCAAATATGAATGATATTGTGGAGTTGATAGTGGATGTGTCCACCCAAATTGGAAATATTAGTGCACTGAGGAGAGGATATTAAAGTGACTAAGCGAGTCTTTTTTTACATTATTTGGGAAGCAAGCCACACCACATTTTGTGAAAAGGTAGAAGACACAAATAAGGTGAAAATTGTCTTGTATATGCAACACAATAAACATCATTGGATGTAAGCAAGCATAAAAGCTGTAGTAGTAGTAATCTTTACATAATGGTTGATTTGCTGCAACATTGATATGCTTGCTTGCTTGAGTGTTTTGGTAGCCACTTGTAAAATGACTTATTTTTGGTTCTTGGAATTATAAAATGAATTTGATCTTTGTCATGTCTCTCTCATGTTACCGGATGTATTGATTTTCTTCTTATGTTGTTAATTATTTCTAGATATAATACTTCTTCTTTCAGATTAAACTTGAATATGTATTTTTAAGGTCTTATTTTACCAACTACTGCAGAACCAAAATCTATATGACACATAAGAGTAAAGACATAGTATAAGATAAAATTTTGAAACAAAAATGCATATGATTAAGCCCATGCTCTAATTACAATTAAAGAGAGCATCTATATGCTTAATTGAAGCCTGGTACCTTGAATACTTTTCTAATATCAATGTTCTATTATTAATACTTTGTGCCTTACATGTTTTGCTTTGATTGATATCCACTCATAGGTGCTGATTCAGAAAGCCAAGGAGAAGTTTATTCACTTCCTCTAGAAACTGTTCCTGGACAAAATGGCTTCCTTCTAGAAAAAAATGATCTCTAGATTGGGCACAACAAACTTTATCATCTCATGTTGACATAATACTCCACTCCCGGAAATTTCAGAAAATAATCCTTGGTACCCATGATCACAAGGGAAGGATCTTGAATAGTGTGTTCAATGAAAAGGGTCAATCTCCTAGGATCCCTGTAAATTAAATGTTCAAAACAAAGATCAAACTTGAGTATCTGTAAGTTTATGGTGATTTATAATGAAATGAAAGCAAAGGGAAAACCAAGGTTTACCTTTTGCTGCAAAGGTATGGGACTTGCATAGGGAACACAAAACCAGATTTCTCAGACAGGCTTGAATACATCTAAAGATCATCCCGAGTGAACCATGACAGCAATGGTTTGGGAGGATCATAGAAATCCATTACCACCTTACCATCTTCTACCACAAGCAGTTCACTATTAGAGAAAAGAGTATATATATTCCTTACCACTATTTTTACATCAAAACGCCTAAGATCTACCAAGCCTCTCCTGATTCAGAAAGCCAAGGAGAATTTTATTCACTTCCTATGGAAAATTTTCCTCAACAAAATGGCTTCCTTCTGGAAAAAAATGATCTCTAGATTGGGCACAACATACTTTAACATCTCACTATTGACATAATACTCCACTCTCGGAAATTTCAGAAAATAATCTGCGGTACCCATGATCACAAGGGAAGGAGATTGAATAGTGCGTTCATTGAAAAGGGTCAATCAGCCAGGATCCCTGTAAATTAAATGTTCAAAATGACGATCAAACTCGAGCATCTATAAGGTTGTAGTGATTTATAATGAAATGAAAGCAAAGGGAAAACCAAGGTTTACCTTTTGCTGCAAAGGTATGGGACTTGCATAGGGAACACAAAACCAGATTTCTCATACAAGCTTGAATACATCTGAAGACCGTCCTCAGTAAACCATGGTGGCAATTGTTTGGAAGGATCATAGAGATCCATTACCTCCTTACCATCTTCTGCCATGGGCAGTTCACTACTAGAGAAAATAGTATATATATTTATTACCACTGTTTTTACATCAAAATGCCCAAGGTCTGCCAATCCTCTTTCAGGTTCCTATAATAATGAATCCGAAGGAGACATTCAAAAAACTCCAGGAGGGCTGCTATCATTATTTAAGGAAGAACCTGGTTTTTGATACAAATTTCCTTGTTCAATGCATATTTTAAGCACAGAGGGGAGAAAACATACCTGCCAATGTCTAAAATAGATGCATTTAGGAGATGAGTCCCATTTATCCAGTCCTTCGGGTTTCAAGTAAGGTATACCAAATGTTACAATTCCTTTCACTCGATCTGGATGACACAGATCTAAATAATATGCAACAACTGCTCCAAAATCCTTCCCCACAACCAACACCTACTTCATGAAATGTAGTTTGAACTTTGGAATATGTTAATTACGATACTAAGTTTCCAACTACTATTGCTTGCATAAACATAGAGCCACCTTAATCAGGAATTTGTTGAGCACAGAGAATATGAAAGCATAACTAGCATAGAACATATTAACATGAATCAAAGTTCTTGAATCAAAACTTATTTTTTTAACAATTTTGATCATTTTATTTATAGATATTAGTCCTATTAGTCTTATTTTCAATTTAAAAAGGATATCCATTTTATTAATGAATAAATGGAGATATTCTTTCTTAATGTACTAGATGAGAAGAAGTATTTTTGAAATGGCTAAGGTGAAAACATTTTATTGCTGAAAACATATGAAAAAGCAAATTATTTCTTCTAAATAAAATAAATATATTTTAATTAATAGAATTTTATATGGTTTCCAACTTATTGTCTATATTAATAGAAGCTCAAGGACGACTTTTTTCTTTTGTTGAATCATATATCAAGCGAGAGATTGTGGGGGCTGATCATGGCTAAGGATTCATGGACAGATTACTTTGCCAACAAAGGAGTGTAGTTTGAAACCTAAAGATTTCATTCTATGCGCCAAGCCTCGAGTTTCAAGAAATGTGTTCTTCTTTGATGTCATTGATGGTGAATCAGACCATCTATTATGCTTGCTTCTATGAATTAAAATCTATGAGAACTAGGTAGCCACCAAGGTTTTGATGTAAAACTTCTGATGAGCTGGCCACGCAAATCGACAAGTGACAGTTACCCACAGTACCATGCTTTTTCATCTTTTATCTTCCTTCCACATAGTACTAACTCATATAGTTGATATCTTCTAGTTAATTGATGCATCTCTTGAGCATGTTTTTGGAAAAACAGTGGATATCCTCTAGTTAATTGATGTATTTCTTGAGCTTTGATATTTGCATATGAAATCTCTAGCTTCATGTATCTCATTTGGTCTTTAATGTTTTCTTTATTAGCAATAGATTCATCATGTCAAAAAAATCCCTAACATCGACCATATGAGGAAACACAAAAAACTTAGACCATCTTTGCATCTTATTTTTTGATGTGAAATCACTCTTTCAATTTCTAGCAAATCTGAGTAATATATTAGACATGTTGAAAATATAGTACTCCCAAATAAATAAAAATTATTCAATATTATATAAATTTTAAATTGCGTTAAATAACTCTTTAATAAATTAAAAAACAAGAATATTATTAATATTTCGAAAACTTCAAATTTTTTTTGGGAAAATTCAATAAATTACAGACTTTATTATTTACGAGTAATGCGATAAAGTTGAGCTTTAAATTACGTTAAATTAAACTACGTAGTGACTCTATTCAAATAAATAAATAAATATCAATAATTCATTATTTGTGGGCTTTACTCTTATGCTATTCTGTAAGTTTGTAAACATATGCTATGAAATCCACGGGAAGCACCATATCCATTTTGCAAAAACTGAGAGCAAGATTCTTTTTGGTTGAGAGGAATATATTTAAGAAGCCCAGGTGGCACGATGCATTAGTGTAGCGATAGTATTCACGTCATAATTATTTTGGAAATAGTATTCACGTCATAATTATTTTGAAAACAAATTACAAAAACATCTTGATTTATGAAAAAGTAAGCAGAGCCACAATCTGGGTGTGTTGTAATTTAGGATCACAATCGATTAACTCAAATTAAGTCATTTACAAGAGCCAAGTCAGCCGTATAATAAATAAGTTTGAGTGTATAACTCAGAATAATTATTGCATCGTAGAACTCAAGAGTATTAACTCTAATTAGTGTTTGCCCAAAAGCAGAGTCAAAGTCTGGTCAAACTCAAACTCATCTATCGAGTTCCAGTTGGCGCCTTTACTTCCGTCCTTGTCTTCTTTAGTGTTTGCCCAAAAGCAGAGTCAAAGTCTGGTCAAACTCAAACTCATCTATCGAGTTCCAGTTGGCTAATAAAGAAACTCCCTCATTGTCAATGCTGTTGGGAAAATCTGCAGTCACGGGGATCATCCATGGTCAATTTAAAACAGTGTTTTACAGGAGAAAAATTGACAACACAACAAAGTGAAAAAGGAGAAGGGAACTTACAGGTTTGGTCCAGAAGACCATCTATTATTGAAATGTCATCAATATTGAAATCATCTATACCATCCAATGATGATGAATGCGAAATACTCTTTGAGTAGCTTTCTATGAACTGCATGTCCTCCTCACATTTATCATTTTCTTGAACTTCATTTTCATGACTGTCCCCCTGTGTTGAAGAAACTCCTTCATTGACAATTCGGTTGGGACAATCTGCAGACATGGTGATTACCAAGTGTTAAGTTAAGACATAACTTTCCAACGCAACAAGGCAGGAGAAAGAGAAGAAATGAACTTACAGGAATTCATAGTAAGCTCATGCAAAAGACTCATGCTCTCTTCATTGGGATCAGCAACAACATCAACCTTTGCATGGTCTCCTTGAATGGCAGGTGACATCAAAAATTCACTGCTGAACTGCTGATATTGATCAGTGTCTTCCAATGAGATATAATTTCCCTCATCATTTCCCATAAACATGTCTTGCCCCAATAGATGCTGAGACAGAGCGTCATCATTTCCATTTGAATTGGAAGTGACAGAGCTGGATGACTGGAACTGAGATTCCTTACAATTTCTTGTGCTAAAGCTGATGCATTTTTCAACATCATCTGAAGACCTCTTGCGTCCATAACACTGGCCAAAAAGGGTAAATAGCCGCTTGCAAGTTCTACATTTATATCGGGGCTGTAATATTTTCGACGTCTTTTCATTATTAATATATCTAAAATTACAGCTATGATTAACATCACCCGACACACAGGTGGCCTTGTAACTTTTGCATACCTTCAAAAGAAAGCTTTGCATGGATGGCTGAAGCTCATTAAAACACAAATTATATGGCAGAATTCTATAAGATTCTATAATGTTTCTCAGCGCCATCTGTGTATTATCTTCAATTTCATAATTATGCGGCATATCCATCGGAATTTATGTTACCAGATAATAAGAATACGCGCGGAACAGCTACGTCAGATTGATAGCCCAATTACAGCAACTCTAAACCAAATCCAGTTTCTCAGTTGAGCACAGGAACTGCAACAGCAAAGGGTGGGATAAATTATGCTATTATGCTTCTTGATGTCCAGAGTTTTGGGAATAGGGTTTGGTGTTATGGAATATTTATAGGAGTGGGTGCGACTCTAATTCCCCGAGTGTTTAGTTTTTGACTACAGATTCTAGATACTTCATCACCAGTGGCCGAAGCGTAGCAGAAGCGTATTTGCATTTTAACTTCAGTTACATTTTATTTTTAGCTACGCGACTACCAGTGATGGAAGTTTATACTCATTGCAATATTTGCTGTCCGGATGTCCGGATGTCTTAACGTGGCTAACAGAACCCCGCTCCACGGCCTGATGAATGCAATAGTGATGTTGTTATGGCTGATTCTTTTCGAAATTCTTACGACGATCTTTAATAAATGTTAGTAAATTAGACACTTGTCAAGGCTAGATTCACAAATAATGCATTTTTAATAAATTAATTATAAATAATATATTAAATTATAGAGCTTTTCTTTCTCAATTTTTGAAATTTAATTGATTTTAAATATCTATTTTAGTGAGCAATTATAAATCAAATAACTATGATTGATGTTAATTAACAAAAACGAAATATTAAAGATTTGTAAATAATTTGTTCCCAGAAAAATTATAGATGAAATTACCAAATATAACACAACATGTAGATTTCACCATTCAACTAGCCGTCATTAATACATATTACTTAACAATTTTATTAATTGAATTAATACTTAACAATTTTAATAATTGAATTAATATATATTTTTTAAATCGTATTATTTTTCTTGCTATTCAATGTTATAGTAGAGAAATACAATTTTATATGCTAGTCAGTGTCTTAAAAATATTATGTTTAGGAGTTTAACAATTTTATTACTACACATTAATTCTTTTCTTACTGTATCTAAAATTTTCATAAAATTAAAAGAATATATATAGATAATTTGATTTTATATATAATTATTTATAGTTTTAATTAAAATAAATAATTATAAAATAAATATAATGCATTTTATTTTTTAATTAAATTTAAACTTTCTAAAAAAACATGTTACGTTAATTTTATCCTTTTGAGCAGATCCATCAAAGTATGCCAATGAATGTTTTATCAATAGATTTGAGCATGATAGTGTGATGGTAGTGGGAGAATCAGCATCAGGAATAACATTATATATGAAATGTACACGAGTAGAGATAAGGTTCCAGTTAAGTGTAAGGAAAAATAAAAATAAAAATAAATAAATAAATAAATAAAATAAATAAAATAAAAATAAAATAAAATTGTTTCCTAGCTAGCCAAATGGCCCAGCATATGAAGATGGGCATATTTCTAGCCTTCAGTGGCTTAACCATCTCCCACTAGTTGTGCGAGGCCTCCAATATAGAATTCCCTTGCTATCGAAAATCAATGGGGATTGTCGTGAGTAGCATATTCCACAGTTCCAAAGTGACAGGGCAAAGCAAAAATAGATGTTCTATAGATTCAAAGCTCTGTATGCATAAACAACACCAAAATGGACCATTGAAGGAGTGCTTCAAAAGATTATCCCTGCTGCGGGCTTTGTTCTGGATCACCATCCACATGAACAATCAAGAGCGAGGAGGTGCTTTCAATTTCTAGAGAAGGCTCCACCACTTCTCAAGGACAAGTGGTCGATGCACTGAGTAGATGATAGGGTATCTGTCCTTGGGTGTATACTTCCCATGTTTTGCCAATGCCCGGATCATTTCATCATCACCTGTTGTGATCTTGATATGAGATTCAGTGAGTACATTAAAATATGATTCCCAACCTTGATGCCAGATATCGGGTAGGTGTAATTGTATAGCAGATTTTCGGGCCTGTGAAAATAGATCGGTGCTCTCAGGATCAGCGATATGTTCAAGATGGGAGATGCCCAAATTGGTTAGATGTGTGATCAGTTCTTGTAAGAGCTTGTATGCATTTCCACTTCCTGTCCATGAGTCCAAACCAACCCTAACTAAGGAACCTGATTTTATTCGCCATGTTAGCTCTTCTATAATATAGGAAATAGAGTTGAGGATAGTTTCCCATATAATTGAGATGCCAATTCTACTCCAAGAGGGAAGTATAATCTAGTCCATAATACCATGAGGATGAATGTATTTTTGGGAGACTACCATAGTCCATAAGCTTCAAGATGTGAGAAGTTGCCATCCCAATTTAGCGGCAAGGGCAGAGGAGAAATGCAACAAGATTTTAATGCCCCACCCACCCATTTCTTGGGTAATGAAATCATCTCCTATTGAACCAAAGAAAAAAGTATTATATCCTGTCTACCTTTCCAAAGGAATCTGTAGCAAATATTTTGTATTCTCGAGAGTATGCCCCTTGGGATCCATGCCAAGGACATCGAGTAGACAGGGGTAGCCTCCAGGACAGATTTTATGAGAACAAGTATGCACAAGGAATGTTTTTATCAATAGATTCAAGGATGACAGTGTGATTGGTAGTGGGAGAATCATCATCAGGAATAAGGTTATATATGGAATGTACACGAGCAGAGATAAGGTTCCAGTTAGGTGTAAGGTTATGGAAAAATATTTTGGTTCCTAGCTAGCGAAACGACCCAGCATATGAGGATGGTTATATTCCTGGCCTTGAGTGGCTTGACCATCGCCCACTAATTGTGCGAGGCCTCCAGTATAGAATTTCTTTTCCATCAAAAATAAATGGGGATTTCCGTGAGTAGCATATTCCATAGTTCCAAAGTCATAGGGAAAAGCAGAAATAAATGTTCTGTAGATTCAGAGCTCTGTATGCATAAACAACACCAAAATGGACCATTGAAAGAGCACTTCAAAATATTATTCCCGGTGGGAGATTTGTTCTGGATCACTGTCCACATGAACAGCCGAGAGCGAGGAGGTGCTATCAATTTATAGAGAAGGCTTCACCACTTCTCAAGGACAAGTGGTCGATGCACCGAGTAGATGATAGGTTACCTGTCCTTAGGTGTATACTTCCTACGTTTTGCCAACGCCCAGATCATTTCATCATCACTTGTTGTGATCCTAATATGAGATTTAGTGAGTGCATTAATATATGATTCCCAACCTTGATGCCAGATATCGGGGAGGTTTAGTTGTATAGCAGATTTCCAAGCTTGTGAAAATAGATCAGTGCTCTCAATATCAGCGATATGTTCAAGATGGGAGATGCCTGAATTGGTGAGATGTGTGATCAGTTCTTGTGGGAGCCTATATGTGTTTCCACTTCCTGTCCATGAGTCCAAACCAACCCTAACTAAGGAACCTAATTTTATTCACCATGCCCTTCTCTAATATAGGAAATAGAGTTGAGGACAGTTTTCCATATAATTGAGATGTCGGTTCTACTCCAAGAGGGAAGCCTAATCCAGTCCATAATACCATGAGGATGAATGTTTTTTTTGGAGACAACCATAGTACATAATCTTCGAGATATGAAAATTTTCCATCCCAATTTAGCAGCAAGGGCAGAGGAGAAATGTGACAAGCTTTTAATGCCCCACCCACCCATTTCTTAAGTAGGGCAATCATCTCCCATCGAACCAAAGAAAAAAGTATTTCGTCGTGTCTATCTTTCCAAAGGAATCTGCAGCAAAGATTTTGTATTCTCGAGAGTATGCCCCTTGGGATCCATGCCAAGGACATTGAGTAGATAAGGGTAGCCTCCAGGACAGATTTTATTAAAACAAGTCGATCAGCTCTTGAGAGATATTTGTGATGCCATATGTTGAGCCTTCGCTCGATCTTAGCAACCAACCATATCCAATTTGCAGTTCTGTAGTTTTGAGGCTTTGGCTGATACCCAAGATATTTTAGGCCTTCATCTGTAGAGTGTAATGTGTAGAAATTCCCACTGTAGATCAACAGATTATGCAATATACTAAAACACAATACAAGATCTACTTCTACAACACTTTGTGGAAGCTTAATCAAATTGAGCAAGATCAAGACAACATAAATAATTGAGAACGAGAAATCAATCACACATAACACATAAGAAATAACCCAGGGAAAGCCTCAACCTAAAACCCCAATCTCTGTATTATCATACAAGTGGAAATCTTGTTCAAGTTATAAAAAGAATTAGCTCTCAAGCTATCCTGCTCTCTTTGCAATCAAACAATACAACTCACAGACTAAATAGACATAATATATGTCCTCCTCAAGCCCTCCAGGCCTTCCTATTTCCTTGCGCAGTTTTTCTTGGGGTCCAGTGAAACCACATGTGTGAATTGGCCTCATCACACTCACTCAACCTGAAGAAGTAACTGTGAAATCCTCAAGGAAAGAATTCCTTCTGCATGCAAGGAATATTCACAATGGAATATTCTAGCAATTGATAGTATACTGCCCCTCCATCTGATCTCAACTGGGTCTCTATCTGAACTGACATGCATGAGTTATTTATGAGAGAATACTCAGTTATCTGAAGTGCAGTAGTTACATGCATGCAAGCATTAACTAACTAAACTTACATTAATTCAAGAAATTGTTTGAATTAATATAGCTGGACTTGACTCAGTTAACTGAGCCAACTAATTACAACTCATCCTTATCTCTTTAACTGATGGATAAATACCTCAATTAATGGAGAAACTGTTGCATGTTCCCACATAGACTTCAAGTTTGATTTTCCTTAACTAATTAACTCAATATGAATTAATTAATTATTTTACAAACAACTGCTAAGATCAAATTTGAATTTTACTTCACTATTTTAGTTTAGGGACTGAATAAAATATTAAGGTATCCCAAAATGCTAATTATAGAACGCTATTATTAGCACTTCCATTTTTTTCATCCATTGTTGCTAAGTTCAACATTGGCTGAACTGCTATTTCTAGTAGTGATATTTTAGCAAATCTATTTTTGACATTTCTTGTTTCTATTTTCAACACTCCCTCTCAACAAGAAAGGTATTATCGGTAACCCCAATCCTGTCACTGTGGAACTCAAACTTGGATTTTGACAATGCCTTAGTCAAAATATCTGCACCCTGTTCCTCGGTCAAAACATACAGCAACAACATGATCCTCTTGACCACACAGTCTTGTAGATGGTGATACTGGATATCAATGTGCTTGGACCTGTCATGAAAAACTAGATTCTCAGAGAGTTTGATACAACTTTGGTTATCATAGTATATCACTGTATGATCCATCATGTGACCAAACAATCCCACTAGAATCTTGCGCATCAAAATGACCTCATATGCAGCCTGACTAGCAGCCATGTATTCAGCCTCTGATGAGCTAAGTGCAACTGATCTCTGTTTCTTGTTGTACCAGGAAACTGCAGCTAAACCAAGGTTGAAGATTCCTCTAGAAGTTCTCTTCCGATATGATGGACTCCCTACCCAATCCGCATCTGTGAAGCCCTGAAGCTTCACTCCCTTTGTCCGTCTGTACCACAATCTGAACTTAGATGTGCCTCTGAGGTATCTCAGCACATGCTTCACTGCCTTCCAAAATAGCTTGGTAGGCTGAACCATAGCTTGAATCAGCTGGTTCACTGCAAAGCATAATTCAAGTCGTGTGTTCACCAGATACATAAGTGAACCCACCAGCTGCCGATAAATAGTAGCAACAACTACCTCACCTGAAGTAGCATCCTCCTTCCTCTAGTTCCCAGCTAGAGGAGTCTGCATGGGATTTCACTTCTCCATGTGAAAGTGCCTGAGTATCTCATTGGAATACTTAACTTGAGACACAAATACTTCCCCAACTTTCTGCCACACCTCCATGCCTAGAAAGTAGTGCATAAGGCCCATGTCCATTATCTTGAACTCTCTTGCAAGGTCCTCCTTGCAAGACTATATCAGTTGATCATCACCTGTCAAAATCAGATCATCGACATAAAGAACAATGATCAATGGTTTAACTTCTACCATGACATGGTAAAGGTTTGCATCTACTTCACTCCTGGTGAAGCACAAACTAGTGAAATAGTTTTCGATCCTAGTGTACCAAGCATGGGGTGCTTGCTTCAGCCCATACAAAGCTCTCTTGAGTCTGCACATATGCGACTCATGATCGAAGGTCTCGAAACCCTCTAGTTGCTTGATGTACACCTCCTCCTCAATCTTTGCATTAAGGAATGTTGTATTCACATCCATCTGCTGGATCTTCCACCCCATTTGAGTTGATAGTGCCAACATCGATCTAATCGATGAGTACCTTGTTACAGGAGCAAAATTCTCATTGAAATCAATCCCCTCGACCTGTGAGAAACCTCGGGCAACCAACCTTGCCTTATGTTTCTCAACACTGCCATCAGTTGCCTACTTTACCTTGTAAAGCCATCTCGAACTCACCAATGACTTGCCCTGAGGCCTTGGGACAACATCCCACACACTGTTTCAAATGATAGAGTCATACTCCTCTACCATTACATCAACCCAAACTGGTTGCTACACTGCCTCCTCAAATGAAGAAGGTTCGATATCTACACACTCCCTAACTAGGGCCATGTACCCAGTGTACCACTCAGGTGACCTCCTCTGTTTGCATTGAGAAGATGGTTTTCCCACATTCTCCCACACATCTAGCATCAACCTGTCAACTTCCCTTGAGCATTTCTGCCCATCTCTGGAAGTCTCAACATGAGTGGATATGTCCACCCCCAGATCCGCTGCATGCAGCTACTCTGCATCAATCTGAGGCTCCTCCTCCTTAGGAACTGAAGGTGCCTCCTCTGCATGCAACTTGAGCTCTCTCTCAAGTGACACTTGCATGGCTTTCTACTTGTCAAACTTCATATCGCTACGTACCATAGTCCTATCAGTGGAAGGTAGGTACACCAGAGAGTTGTGGGGTGTATCCATGTACCCCACAAGTATTCCCAACTCAGTTTTTGGGTCTAGCTTCTTCCTGGCATCTTTGGTCACATGACAGTAAACTGATAATCCAAAGATTCATAAGTGACTTACATCAGGTCACTTCCCGGAATAGGCCTCCATAGGTGTCTTCATTCCCAGTAATGGTGTGGGCTTCTGTTCTGCAAGTATACTGTTGTATTGCATACCTCATCCCATAAATGCAGTGGTAGGCTTTGGTCATACAACATCGGTCGATCTACTCCCACAATCGATCTATTCTTCCTTTCGGCCACCCCATTCTCCTGTGGGTTATGGGGTGCCGTCAATTCGTGTTTAATTCCTTCTGCAGCATAAAAGTCTTTAAACTATTGGGAGACATACTCTCCACCATTGTCGTTATGCAAGTCTTTTATTTTATTTCCAGATTATTTCTCTGCCAAGGCTTTAAACTCACAAAACCTCAAGAAGGTCTGATCTATGAGAAAAATCATCAATAAAAATAACATGGTACCTTTGTTTAGTGGTGGAGGCTATAGAGAAAGGTCCACAAACATCTGAGTGAACATGCTACATGACTACTCTAGCTCTATTGTCTTGATCCAGAAAGGAAGATTTCACATACTTACCCAAGGTACAACCTTTGCATGTAGTCGTCTACTCAAGTTTTCCCTTGGGTAATCCAATAGAAATCTACTGCATGATCTTCAGGGCTCCATGGTGCAAGTGGCCCAGTCTTCTGTGCCATAGCTTGCAAATATCTTGGTTCTGCACCATCTCAGCTTTGGAACTCAAAGCAACACAGTCGTCTACCTCCAACTTGTAGATATTCTTGACTCGAATCCCAATTTGCTTTTTCTGTCTAGTACCGATATGCCTCAGGAATACCTTTGCTTTACTAAAGACTACATCATAGCCTTTGTCTTCTAGCATAGTGACATACACAAGATTCTTCTTCAAACCCGGTACATACTTTACATCAGTTAAGGTGAGGGGAGCTCCATGCTCTCTTTGAAACACAACCATACCTTCACCTGAAACACGGTACTTTCCATCATCAACCATCTCGATCTGCATCTGAAGATCCTTCTCCTCCAAGGTACTGAAAATATTCTTGTCACCTGACATGTGGAATGGAGCTCCACTGTCCAGGTACCACACACATCCCACCATAGATGATACCATGCATGCGATAAGTGAGAAATCTAGCTCAAACTATGAGACTAGTGCCTCACCATCAGATCCCTTTGAGGAGCCCTTCTTGGATTTATTTTGTGGACAATTTGTGGCATAATGGCCCACTTCATGACAATGAAAGCATCGCACTTTCGATTTGTCAATCTTCTTCCCACCATGGGAAGAACCAGATTTGGGATGGGACGCCTTCCCTTTCGCTTTCCTCACCTTACTTGCTAAGGCTAGATTTTCCTCATCATCTTGCTTCAATGAGGATCCATCTCTGGTGCTTCTTCTTATTTCTTCTTATTTCCTCCTGCATCAGATCCGACCAAAGTCGTTCCCAATCTGGCAGTTTTTCTCTTCCATTAACCAAGTCTTGGTAGTTATACCAGCTCTTAGGAAGAGAGAGGAGTGCAAAACTCACCATGTCATCATCAGCGGTCATGATCCCTACACTTCCAAGCTCATCCCTACAGGTGGTGAGCTTGCTCAGATATGTAGAGATCGTGTCATCCTTTTCAAACTTAATATTACGAAGCTTGTCTTTCAACACCAGCTTCCTCTGATCATTGTTGTTCTGATATAAATCTTTAAATGTTTTCCACATCAAAAACAATGTCTCCTTCCCATCGAGGCTTGAGACAATGTGGTCTCAAACTCCCTCCAAGGGGATTCTCCTTGCTCTAGCCACACATTTCTTCCATTTCGCCAGTTGAGTAGCATTATTTGGTTTGGGGACTTCTTGATCAATGATGTCCTTTAGACCGTTATCCTCTAATACTTCCTCCATGAGATCCTTCCAGGCTATATAATTTGAGCTGCCTTCAAGGTCATACTCGAGTCTTAAACCACTGAACACCATCGGTGAAACTGAGATGTGATAAGAACTCGATTTCTATATTCAGGAACCACAAACTTCAAACTACTCTTTCTTGTATATTGTTCTTCGCCTTGATCACCTTTGCTCTGATACCATGTAGAAATTCCCACTATAGATCAATAGATTATGTAATATACTAAAACACAATACAAGATCTACTTCTACAACACTTTGTGGAAGCCTAATCGAATTGAGCAAGATCAAGAGAATAGATATAACTCAGAATGAGAAATCAATCACACATAACACATAAGAAATAACTTAGGGAAAGCCTCAACCTAAAACCCCAATCTCTGTATTATCATACAAGTGGAAATCTCGTTCAATTTATGAAAAGGAATCAACTCTGAAGCTATCCTACTCTCTCTGCAATCAAGCAATACAACTCACAGACTCAATAGACATAGTATATGTCCTCCTCAAGCCCTCCAAGCCTCCTATTTTCTTTCACATTTTTCTTGGGGTCCAGTGAAGCCACATGTGTGAATTTCCCTCATCACACTCACTAAACCTAAAGAAGTAACTACACAATCCTCAAGGAAATAATTCCTTCTACATGCAAGGAATATTCACAATAGAATATTCTAGCAACTGATAGTACACTGCCCCTCCATCTGATCTCAACTGGGTCTCTATCTGAACTGACATGCATGAGTTATTTATGAGAGAATACTCAGTTATTTGAAGTGCAGTAGTTACATGTATGCAAGCATTAACTAATTGAACTTACAATAATTCAACAAACTATTTGAATTAATCTAACTGGACTTGACTCAATTAACTGAGCCAACTAATTACAACTCATCCTTATCTCTCTAACTGATGGATAAATTCCTCAATTAATGGAGAAACTGTTTCATGTCCCCACATAGACTTCATGTTTGATTTTCCTTAACTAATTAGCTCAAGATGAATTAATTAATTATTTTACAAACAGTTGCTAAGATCAAATTCGAATTTTACTTCACTATTTTAGTTTAGGGACTGACTAAAATAGAAAGGTATCCTGAAATGCTATTTATAGAATGCTATTTCTAGCACTTCCATTTTTTTCATCCATTGTTGTTAAGTTCGACGCTGGTTGAACTGCTATTTATAATAGTGCTATTTTTAGCAATTCTACTTTTAGCATTTCTTGTTGTTATTTTCAACATAATGTGAAGGATAAACTATGAAGGGCATAATGAATTTCGTGAGGGGAGCATCCAGATGTAGTAATGGTAGATTTACTGTTATTGATCTCCATTCCCGTGGCTATGATGAATAGTGTCATGATTGTATGTAAATATGTCAAATCCCCAATACTACCATTAAGAAGAAGCATGACATCATCTACAAATAATAAATGAGTCAAAATGCAATTATTGGTGATCTTGATACCCTCTCAGCAGCCTAATGTGCATTCTTCTAGTATAAGTTTGATAAGTCCTTCCATGATAAGCAAAACTAGTAGAGGGGAGAAGGGGCATCCTTGTATGAGTCCCCTTTCTGAATGAAAGAATGGTGAAGCCAAGTCATTAATAAGAACACTGAAAGATACTTTAGTTATACGACACATTATACAATTGATGAATTACGGAGGAAAACCCAAATGAGTTAAAATCATTCTAAGATATAACCTTAAGAATCATAGCTTTCAGTTTCCTTGTCCTGATGGAGTGCATGACCTCCTAGGTTGTTCCAATATCTTCATGAATCTTGTGGTCCTTAAGGAATGAAAATTGCTTGGATGAGATGTGTGCAGAGAGAATGGGACGAAGGTGATTTGCAATGATTTTAATTATGATTTTTAAAATATAGTTGCAGAGTGAGATTAGTCGAAAATTATTGAAGGATTCCAGGCAATCAGATTTCAGAATGAGCGCTACAAATTTGGAATTTCATGCATGTCACCCGAGGTGCGGTAGTCTTCAATGATGTTTAGTAGATCCTCTCCAAGAATACCAAAATGTCCTATATAAAACGCCACAAGCCAACCATCTAGTCTAGGGCTCTTATCCTTCTTGAACCATTTCAGACTCAAGATCCCCCATCAAGATAAGCTTGAGTAGGTCCTCAACATTCTCCTGATCTACAAATCAGTGGAATAAGCAGGCCACTCTTATGATTTCTGCCAATGAAGCATTGCGGGGTGCCCTGTAGAGATTCCTAAAATGTGAAGTTCCAAGGGATGCTAGATTTTGAAAAGATTGTACCTAAATTCCCTACTCATTAGTCATTTGCTAGATAATGTTTATAGCTCTACGACCATTAGAAAATTTATGATAGAACTTTGTATTGTCATCCCCTTCCTTCAACCATATTTCTCTACTTCAGAGTCTCCATGATTCCTCCCTTCCCTTTAGAATTTTATCCATCTGTGATACAAGGGAGGTGAGGTGTTCCTTATTATCAAGAGACAGGTAGCCACGCCCATGTTCATCCTCCAAAATTGTAATCTCATGTTCAATGTTACAAAGGGTTTCACCATCTCTAATTCCCTCGTTATGTGCCCAGTTCATAGAGAGACGCTTGAGACCGATAATATTATGAGAAAACCCTTCTGAAATTTTTCTTCCTACACTGGGAGGGTTGTCCTTCCAATGGTCTGTGACAAGTCGGTTGTACTCAGGATCCTTCAATCATGAATCATTGAATTTGAAAGGTGCTTTGGGCTTGTGAGCATGGCCATTGAATTCAAGATATATGGGAAAGTAGTCAGACACGCCCCCATAACCAACCCACTGTCTGTAGATACAACACTGTCCTAATAGTCGCTCCTTAAGAAGGAAGCGGTGCAATCTTCGGGCCAACATTGCATCCCCCATCATCTTGTTCCTCCAGGTTGGTTCAGGTCGAGCCAAAGGAATACCAACTAACCCGTGTTCCTCAAGAAGGGCCTCAAATGTGTCAGATAGAGTATCAATTTGTGCATTTTGTCCCCAAGATTCAACATATCTGTTTGAGATATTTAGATCACCCCCCAGTATAATATTACCCACGTGGAGGGGGTTGCATCGATGGAGATGTTCCCAGAAGGTTGCCTGGTTTTGATAGGGACCATAAAAATTAATCAACCTAATGTCTAGACAGAGCTCAGATGAAAAAATATCCTCCCCTATATAACCATATCCACCCCAAATGTTGTTCAATTTGATCCACTTGGGAATAAATCCCAAAGCTATTCCTCCAGATCTCCCATTCATATCTAATGCATGGAAATTCCATCCAGGGATCATTGCTTCAAGAGATGGGATGATGTACTTAGCTAACCCAAGTGTCTCCTGAAGAAAAATTTCTTCCACCTTCTCTATGTTTAAGAGTTGGTAAAATGCTAGTTTTTTGGCAAGACTAGCTAACCCTGAGGAGTTGAAGGAGAGCAACTACATGAGGGGGAGGATACCAGGGTTTTATATGCTCTAAGAAACCGTTCAATGGTGAGTTGGCGACCAGCAACTACATTCATACAAACTTGAAACTTGTCCTTGGATATAGAGGAGGGTTGGCCCCGAGGTGTTTAGGGGGCAAGGGGGGGGGGAAAGATAAACCATTCGCAAAAGTCATGTGATGGGGGGGAAAAAGGATCGAAGTTTATAGGAGTAAATATCGAATAAATGAATCCAAAGCTTCAAGGGAGACCTCAAAGATGAATGGTCCAAGAAAGAGAGTGGAGTTAGGAAGAAGGTTGAGGAGGGGGGGGGGGAATCAAGGGACACGATAATGAGGGGGAGCCAGAACATATTTTCATTTCAACTTCAGTTACATTTTATTTTTAGATACATGACTACCAATGATGGGACTTTATACTCATTTTGAATGAATTATGTGAAACTTGATGTAAGGATACAAATGAATAGAGTGTCCTTTATGCTATTCTCGATGTCTAGATGTCTGAAGTTTCTTGATAACTAAATAGAGTCTCTTGATGTTCGAAGTTTCTTGATGTCGTGAGAGTCTGGTGAACTTAATGTGGCTAACAGAGCCCCACTGAAGAAGAGCACTTGAAATATGTCACCACTGCAGGTGTTGATGAATGCAACAGTAAGATGTTTGTGTGATATTGTTATTGTTGATTCTGTATTGTTTTTTTGGGTGATATTCTAATGGTATTTTGTTTATGTTAGTGTTTGTTGTTTTATTTCTTATGTTTACTATATTTTTTGTGAAATTCTTACCACATTTTGACGCTAGTTATTCCATATCAGTGATCAAATTTGAGCCCTTTGAAGGACTATCAGAGAAAATTTTCCTAGTAAAAAAAAGATTAAAAATTGATTTTTGCCGGTTTAAAAAAAAATTGGAATAATATTATAAAATGTTTTAAGAAGGGCTAGAATTTGAAATTTTTTTGTCAAATGCAAGCAATTTAAGGGTTTGTTTTCTTAGATTGATGTACACATTCTTAAACAATATCCCACTTGAATTATAAGTGACAAAATATTGAGAATCAATAATTCTGAACCATGAAAGCTATATTGAAGCTCATCCTAAATTTTTAGCATGGATTTTTGAAGATTATGTCAAAATGAGTATATTGCAAGTCATATACGATGTTTCTTTACAAGTGTATATAATTTTAAATAAGGTTACAAAATGAAAATGACCTTATGAAAATGGCCTTATTATACATTCAAAGACAAACCAATTTACAACTCTTGCCAAAGTCTACCATTTATAGTCGTTGAGAACGTTTGGAATTGTATTTTGGTAGAGCAAGTTCTAAAATTTTGATCAAGATGCAGCCATACTGATAATGGCATAGATGAGAAATTTGAATAATTTTCTCTAAATATAAGTTATATTTTCTTGCAATGATTGAATTCTCCTTCAAAGTTGCTGGAAGCAAATTTTATGATCCTTGTTTCATGCCAAACGTGCAGTATGTTCCTCTAAATATTCTTTGTTGTTCATGTCCATCAATCTTCCAATCAAACAACAAATGAAATGTCAACTCAAAAACAAATACTGTAGATTTTGGTGTTCATTATTTCACAACAGGAAATGGGTAAAACCATTATCATAATATGACTATCTTAACTTTGGAATTTTTTGGGGTCTAATGATATTGAGTTTACTATGAATCATTGTGGTAATTCATAGAAATTTGGAGCTTAATCATTGTGTTGAGGTTCTTGTATTTTTTTATAAGGGATTGGGTTTGGTAATGGACAATATGAGGTTGAACGATATGGAGCAAAGACTGAAGATTTACACTAGAATGAGCATTTCTGTTATTTATTTTTGTATAAATCTAAAGGTTCTTATAGGTTTTCCTAGCCATAATAGTATGAGATTTTATGTAAATGATTTTGAGAATTCATGATATTTAAGATGTATCAAAGATTTTAAGATTTTCATTTGATTATGAAGCAGTTTTTGATCAAGTCCTACATCAATTGAGTTTTACGTGGTTATGTGCTATATTGAGGAATATCTATATTAATCCAAACATGGGGTTTAATCATCAGAACACCACCTTGATAGGCTCCCAAATTCACTTTTATTGCTTATATTCAAAAAATTTGGTGATTTTAAGGCCTTGGGATGTTGCTATGCAGTTTCAAATAGGTTCTCTAGTATAGTCCCCCAAGCACAGATTTTGGTAGTTAAGGTGGACTATGTTATATCCAGTGAAGAAACCAACCTTAACAATAGTGGTAAAAACAGGGGGATATGGAACTATTTGATGAGAATCGTGATGGTACTGGGTAGCATTATTAGGCCATGGTAGGCATTGCAAATGTTTTGGGCCCGAGGAAATCCATGGTTGTAGAGGTTTCAAATCATTCTCCGAGTGAGGTTTTAAAGAATTTCAAGGAAGTGTAGAATCTAAGGACCAAATTTCTTGGTGGGGATCTCATAATTGATCAATCAACACACCCTTTGATCTTTCAAAACTTTCACCAGAAATGGGAAGAATCTTGGTGTCCTGCTATGAGATCGACTCAAGGAGTAGACTCCCCTTATCTGTGAGTCTCGGCTCTTGCTAAATCATAAGATTTGGTATTTTTGGCTTGCAGGTTGCTGGAAATACTCTTGGTGTTATAGTGGAATCCATGAGGGTTGATCAGGGGTCTCCCTTAGATTAGTCCAAACAGTTACCAATAAACCATGTGTTAAAAAAAAAATGAAGATAATTTATTCTTTCCAATTGGATTTCTTTTTTTATGCTTTTCATATGGAAGGGCAACCTAAATGTATGGCATTTTAAATAAAATTAACACCTACCCTTCAAATTTGATTATTGTTCCCGATGGATTTTAGAGAGTGTATCAAAGTTTGAATAAATGTTAATAAATTAGATGGTTGTGAAGGCTCAAGTTCAAATTTAGATTTGCAAATAATATAATTTTAATAAATTAATCACAAATAATGTATTAACTTATAGAGCTTCTCTTAATTTTAAAACTTACTAGCTTTAAAGATTTATTTTAGTGAGAAAATATCAATCAAATAACTATGATGAAAATAACTATGATGATAATTAACAAAAACAGAAAATCAAAAATCTTGTTCTCAGAAAAATCACATATGGAATTACCCAATATAGCACAACCTATTTTCCCATGTAGATTTCACCATTTAGCCAACCATGAAAATATCCATTAGTTAACAATTTTATTAATTGCATTAATATTTCTTTAAAAAAATCATATTATCTTTCTTGTTGTGCAATGTTATAGTTGAGAAATACAATTTTCAACTTTTTATTACTACACTGTATATACACTGTATATATGGGGTGTTGTGTATTACTTTTATATCCTTCACACATTAAATTATAATTATATATATATATATAATATATAGTATATATATATATATATATATATATATATATATATATATTTTATTTTATTTATATATAATTATGTATTTAGTTTTATTAAAATAAATAATTATAAAATATATAATACATTTTTATTTTTATTTTTTTAACTAAAACAAGTATGGATTTTTATTAATAAAGAGCTCCAAATTGCCGAAGCCTTACAATCTTCAGTACAGGACTTTTACATTTTCCTATTACAAGCTGTTGTCTTTTTCATGGGATGCAAATTTTTTCTGGTTCTCCCTCATTGATGTTGAGGTCTCCTTGGCTCAAAAGACATCCTTTATTGGCATAATAGTCCGCTTCTTTATTTGATTCTCAGAGAATATGGTAGCATTTAAAGGAAGTGAAGTCTTGTAGGATATATCTCGGCCTTTGCAGATTCTTATTTAAGTCGGCATCATTAAATTGACCTTTCGAATGTATCATTTTGATCAGGATTTCTAAATCACCGAATGCTTGTAGCTCCTGGTGTCCTCTTTATTTAACTATTTGACATGCTTTTGTCAGGCTCAAGATTTTTGCTTTGTTTTTGGATCGTTGTCCTAGTCCCCAATAAAAGGTTTCTTTGGTGCTTCCGTCAGAAGAGTATATGAGTCCTCTAGCTCCCGTTATCCCAGGGTTCCCTTTTAAGGCACCATCAAAGAAGATTGTATTTATTCCTTGCTGCGTCCACCAACTCTGAAATATTTCGTCCTTATCCCTTAGCCTCCACTCAGGATTGAGTTGGGGTTTTCCAATACTGTGGATCTATTGGGTTAATGCAATGGTTCCAAGCCAGCTCTTTTCCTCCTGCTACATCGAAGAGTCATCTTTGAGTTTTTGGGAGTTCAAAGTTTCTAGGAGAAGGCCTTTTGCTTTTGTTGCTACCGTGTTGGGTGTCCAGGCTACATTGTTGAATATCTTCTCATTTCTAGCTAATCATAGCTTCCAACACACAAATTTGGGAATGGTGATCCAGATTCTAGCCCATGAGGAGTTGAGGGAGGACAAAGGATAGCAATCTTTCCATGATAAAAATAAGTCCACTACTGAAATTTTAGTGGGGATTTCCGCCTTGAGTCCTTGCAGTATGAGAGTCCAAACTTTGTCTGCAAATAAGTAGTCTACAAACAGGTGATCCATGGTTTCCATGGCCTCTTTGAATAGTGAGCATTCTATGCGGACCTTCTATTTTCCTTTTCAATAAGTTTTCACTAGTCAAAATCTTTTTGTGCATTAATATCCACAAGAAGAAGTTAACCTTGGGCAACAATAATGGATCCCATACCTCCATCCAAAACCTTACAGGGAGAGATCTATCTCTGTGTGATTACAACAACTCGTAACCTTTGGCTGAGGAGTATATTCCTGTAGGTCCCCAACCCCATTTATCCTTTTTTCTCTTGTGCACTGGAGATGCTTCACGAAGTTCTTCTTTTAGCATTTCTGTTTGCTATGATAAATGATCTGGTATGTTATTAAAGTTCCAATTAATCCAAAACCCAGATTCGTCCCATTTTGAGATATCATATATTGTCTTATCTCCTCTGCTTTTAAGAAGCTAACAGATTTCTTGAAGGCTATCATTTGATGCTAAGGGTGACTACCCCATTATCTGATCTATTCTCAACTTGACATGCTTACCATTCCTAGGGATACAATACAAATCTTGGGAGAAGAATCGCAATCCTTTGATACACAGTTTCCATAGAAATGTGCTCCTTTTGTTGCTTGTGTTTTGCAGGTTTCTGAGTTTTGCATTTGGTATATATTTATGCCTCAATGTTTTGCTGACATGGTGATTGGGGTCACTATGGAGCGTCCATAGTATCTTGCATCCCAAAGCTATATTGGCAAGGTCTGGATCGCGAATTTGAAGGCCACCTTCTCTCATGGTTCTCTTTATTGTCTCCCATTTAACCAAATGGAATTTGTTTTGATTTCCTTTGCCTCCATGCCACAGAAAATATCTCATGTTTTTATTAATTTTCCCTAAAATTGACTTTGGTACCATAAGGTAGGACGCTTGATATATTGGTAAAGATGAAAGAACGGATTTTATCAAAGTTAATTTGCCACCATGAGTTAGCCATTGACCTCACCATGCAGCAATTTGGCCTTTGATTTTTGTTATTACTCCTTCCCACAAATTGACTCTATTTGTGCCTAGTGTTAATGGTAGTCCAAGGTAATTGATTTTGTTCGATTTTAAGTATCCGTTGAACCCCAAATTGTGACCTACGTTTTGAGTTTCTTTCTCTTCTTCATTCCAACTATAGACTATGCTTTTTCTTTCACTAGTTAGTGCTCCAATTGCTTTGCAGTAGGCTTGGAGAGTATTTTTGAATGCAAAGACTATTCTATTTGAAGCTCTGCCCAGCATGAGGGAATCATCCGCGAACAGGGCATGATTTATTGCATTGAGATCCTTAGTTATTTTCAAACTTGGGGAAACTCCTGCTATCATGTCCTACTCCAAATTTCTGCTCAATGTACCCACCAGTAAAATGTAAAGAAATGGAGAAAGAGGGCATCCTTACCTCAGCCCCCTCATGGCTTGGAAGAAATCAGCTGACCTCCCATTTGCCAAAGGTGCAATCCAAGGACTAATGGTACAAGATTGGATCAATTTGACAAATTCTTAGTCGAATCTGAATGAAAGTAGAACTTGATAGACGAAGGATAGCTTTACTCTATCGAATGCATTGGTCATGTCTAACTTGATTAGCATGCCTTTCTCATTTCTAAGGTTGTTGGAGAGCATGGCTTCTTGAACTTGAATTACATTATCCAAAATGTGTCTCCCATTGACGAAGCCTCCTTGGGAATCTTATATGAGTTTGTTTAGTAATGGCTTTATTCTTCTTGCAAGGAGTCTTGCAATTATTTTGTATGAAGCATTGCATAATGAGATTGGCCTAAACTCATCAAAGGAAGCAAGGTTTGACTCTTTCGGTATTAAAGCAAGGAATATTGAGTTGGTGCTGCCACCCAATTTTGATTTTTGAAGGAATCATTTTATCATTCGAATAAGATTTGTTTTGATTATGTCCCAACATATCTTGTAGAAGTGAATGTTGAACCCATCTAGTCTAGGAGCTTTATCTGGATTCATGGACCAGATAATTTTGTTGATTTCTTCTTCATTGGTTCGCTTCAATAATGTTCCATTGTCCTCTTTAGTGACCAGCACTGGAACGTTCTTCAGGAATTCTTCGTTGTCTTCTTCACATTCATCATTCTCTTTACTATAAAGATGGTGGAAATGTAATGCAGCAATAGATTTTATTTGATCTATTCCTTTGCATGACCTCCCATCGGAGGTGGTGATCTTTGTGATGTGATTCATAGAGAGACGAGATCTACATTGTCAATGGAAATATGTTTTATTTCTATCTCCAACATCCAGCCAAAGGCTCCGAGACTTTAATCTCCAATATTCTTCTTCATTTTTGAAGGAGCAAAATGTTTTTCATTGGGCTCTTTGCTCCTTTTCTAGCTCTATTTTAGTTATATCTATTGTATCCATTTCACTTTGCAGCTTTTCTAGGTGCTGCATTGACTCCATTCTTTGATCTTTGGGAATATTTGATGGGATTTTACTCCATTCCTTGAGGGCCTTTTTTTTTATTTTAATTTTTATTCCCATACATAATTGGGGGAGCCATTGACTAAGGTGGACCATGCTAGTTGGACTTATTTTGCAAAGCCATTCCATTCCAAAATGGGCTGAATCTAAAAGGGATTGGGCCCATATTTTCTTCCTCCTCTAACTTTAGCTAGATGGGTTTGTGATCTGAGGTAAGCTTGGGAAGAATAGCTTATGAGATTATCCTCCTTTCCATAAACATTGTGCTTTGAACCAAGAACCTGTCCAATCTGGCAGATATGTGGTTGTCCCTTGTCCTGTTATTGGTCCAAGTGTAGAGCCCTTTTCTTGGTTTAAAATCTAGTAGGTCCCATTGTTGTATCATGTCTTCTACTACATAGATCATATGATCCTTGTTGGTCCTACCCCCTCTCTTTTCTTTTTCATTCATCACTAGATTTAGATCTCCTGCTATGATTATGTTGTTTTGGGTATTCAGTTCCAAAAACTCATTTAATGTTTTCCAACAGTATTTCTTTTCAGAATACAATACCGATACATATAAATTGAATAATGCAATGGTTAACTTACTTTCTATGTGCTTCAGCTCTTTGAAGCTCTAGTGTTGTGTGTTGTAGGAGTTGACAAGCCTGAACTGGTCTCCCTTCCATAGGGCTGCTATTCCACCAGAAGATCCTCTTGCGCTTATTACTTTTACTGCCTTCTTCTGCCATTTATTTTTTCTGATCTATAGAAGGACCTCCCCTTCTATCTTTGTCTCTTGGAGCATTAAGATGTCTGTTGGTTCCGCTTTCAATAGAACTTTGACTGCTTCAATTTTCATCAGGTTCCCCAGCCCTCTGCAGTTCCAAGAGATGATTTTCATTACTTACTGTTAGGGGTGGTTGGGCCTCCTCCTTTTGGTGGCCTTGTCCTTGTACTTCTACCAATTGACATGTCTATAGTGGGTTGACTTCCTTGAGTATTTTTCCTTTCAGCTTCTTCCTCCCTTGCTTCTCTGCAGGACTTTCTTCCTACTCTTTTGGTAAGCCTTTCTATGATCTCATCCTCTGATGATATTGGTGATTCATGTACTTTCTTTCTTGCTATGTCAGCATAAGAGGGGGAGGGGTTTTATTTTTTAATTAAATTTAAATCTTATTAATAAAATATGTATTTTATTATATATTTTCTTTTTCTTTTTAATATTATAAAAAATTTATCTTATTCTATTATTTTGCAAACACAAAATTTATAACTTATACATATGGATCACTATTTACATATATTTGGGAACCAGTCATGAATTTCTCTTATAAACATGCATCGCAACCATATAACATGTATGAGTTATTTCTAATATAAAGCTATTTCAAAAATAAGAAACAAGAATCTAAATATTTTTTTAATGCTAAATTTAATTATATATATTTTACCATAAACGTAAAATTTTAATTTTAAATATTAAATATATAATATTTTGGGCTAGAACTATATACTACAATCTAGTATGATCCATATGTGTAAGTATGTCACTTCCTCAAAAAGCAATACAAATAGGCCAAAATATTAACTTTAATCTTAAATTATATATAACTTGGACCTTTAAATTATATATAACTTTTTAATCTTATTAATGGACTAAGATTAATTATTAAAATCTAACCATGTATTATTATATATATTTTGAATGGATAATAAATTTTTCATATGTTGAATAGTTCATTTATCATACACGTTGAATTAAAATTCGAAATTACGTAAAATATCAAACACCTTTACTCTTTACTAAAGCCAATACCATTTCTTAAATTAAATGAAATAGTTTCATTCAATACAAAGAATCTAAAATCCTGCTCCAAAATTTTTTAATATTTATTTTAATTAATTATTTTAAATAATCTTTAAAAGGAAAAGCCTGTACTATGGATATATAAATCCTAAAACAATATTTCCACATCAAGGTTGTAATATTTGAAAAATAATTAATGTAGTTTGACTATAAATTTTGTTATCATGTAAAAAAACATCATTAAATCTAATATTAATATAAAAGATTAATAGCAATATACTATTAAATAAATAAATATAATATTCATACACATATACACATACACATACTATACAATACATATACATAATACAATACATATACATATACATATACATAACATATACATATACATTACATATACATATTACATATACATATACATATATATACATTACATTATACATAATAGATATATATATATAATATATAGAGAGAGAGATAGAGAGAACAGAGAGAGAAGAAGAAGACATTGTGATATATATTAACTCTAGATATATATGGAGGGAAAAACAAATACATATAGTGATAGAGGTGGAGAGATGCATGGAGTAACAAGGGACATATGGACATTAAATGGAGAGGGGAGAGAAGGAAGGAAGAGAGGGAAAAAGAGAGTGGGAGAGGGAGAGAGGGAGACACAAAGATGGAGGGGGGAGAGAGGGGGAGAGAGAGAAGGAGAGAGGGAGGGTGATAGTGACAAGGTTGGAGAGCAGGGAGGGAGAGAGAGAGAGACAGAGAGACAGAGAGAGAGACAGAGAAGGGAGAGATGGAGAGAGTGTGTGTATGTTTTGGGGTGATATAAATATACAAAGAAGGAGAGGTGGAAGGAAGGGGGAGAGAAGGAGAGAGGGAGGGAGATAGTGACATATTTGGAAGGAGAAGAGAGAGAGGGGGGGACAGGGGGTGGTGGGAGAGAAAGAGAGAGAGAGAGGACATGAGAGAGATATGAAGAGAGGGAGGGGGAGAGAGAGGGAGGTAAGAAGAAAGACTGAGAGATATAAATGTTGAGAGAGCGAGAGGGAGAAAGGAGAGGAGGAGAGAAGAGAGATAGAAATGGGAGAGAGGGAGAGAAGGGAAGAGAGAGGGAGAGGGAGAGGAAGAGTGAGAGGAAGAGGGAGAGAGATATATATAGATATGAAGAAAGAGTGTGTATATTTTGGGGGTGATATATAGAGATAAAGGAGGGAGGCAGGGAGAAATAGATATATATGAAGAGAGAGCATGTCTGTTTAGGTGGGGGGGCAAGATAGAGAGATGAAGAATGAGAGGTGGAGGGAGATATCGATATAGATGTAGGGGGAGAGAGGGAAGAATATTTCTTGCACTCGATGCATTGATTTCCATGTAGGTGATGATTTCTAATCCTATTTGATTACTTGCACTAGATGCATTAATTTCAGTGTAGGTCTTGATTTCTATTTATATTTTATTACTTGCACTAAATGCATTGATTTAAGTGTAGACCTTGATTTCTATGGCTATTTTATGTATTTCTCTATAGGCATTGATTTCAACCTAGATGGTTATTTCTAATCCTATTTGATTGCTTGCACTAGATGGATTAACTTTAATGTAGATGTTGATTTCTATTTATATTTGTTTGCTTGCACTAGATGCATTGATTTCATTGTAGATGTTGATTTCTAATCTTATTTGATTGCTCGCATTAGATGCATTGATTAGAGGATGGATGTTGTTTTATAATCCTATTTGATTGCTTTCATTAGATGGTTTACATGTTGTTAATCTAATTTTGAGGCTGTAAATTATTAAAAATTATTTTTCAAGATTAGATAGAGGGGGGAGAGAGGGAAGAATATTTCTTGCACTAGATGCATCGATTTTAGTGTAGATGATGATTTGTAATCATATTTTAATTGCTTACACTAGATGCATTGATTTCAGTGTAGATGTTGATTTCTAATTATATTTGATTGCTTCCACTAGATTTATTGATTTCATTGTAGATGTTTATTTATAAGGCTATTTGATTTCTTGCTCTAGATGCATTGAATTCAGTGTAGGTGGTGATTTTTAATCCCATTTGGTTGCTTGCACTAGATTCATTGATTTCATTCTAGATGTTTATTTCTAATTACATTTGATTTGTTGGAGTAGATGCATTGATTTCATTTTTTTTCTAATGCAAGAGTCGAACCTTCCAATTCACTAATCAAAAAAATAAAGTACATATAATACATCAAAACTCTCATGGTCGGTGACTGGGGAGAAGCCCCCACAAAACTGATCCCTACATCCTATCTTCAAGCATTACATTTCTCGAAAGAAAAATACACATGGACTCGGATCCGAAAAGAACCTATGGTTGTCTGCATATAAAGGCCAAAATTCCACCCGAATTCTTAAACATTGGTTCGGTTGCCTGCACAGAAAGCTCTTTAATTTTTCCCTTGGGAAACTCTTTTCCTGCCAAACCTAGCCCTCCTCTAAAATCTTGACCATTGAACCATTCCAATTGATCAGATGGTCGAAGCCCAAGTCGCCAAGAAAAACAATTCACCCTTTACAACAAGGGTTCGCAACCCTGCACGAGCAATTTGAACCATTGATTCACCTTAAGAGATCCAACGGTGGAGATAGATATCACACCCAACAAAATTCATGGAATTTAACATGCGATAAGGGTGGTTTTCCCCCTGACCCCACCACCACATGGAGCTCACCGAGTGGGATCGCTCCCGAAAGAGAAAAATCGCTTCCTGCTTGTGAGGGTCGTGATCACCTGAAAACCACTTAGGCTATGGAGAACAGGGAAAAAAAGGAAAATCTCTAGTTTCGCAGTCTTCAAGTGCCATCTGCTCTCGATTGTTTGCTTCGTCTGCCCTCCTTGATCTGATGCGTGAAACATTCGATGCCCACCTTCCTACAACCCCTGAAGCCTTTCTTCCTCTTCAGTACAACTGGAAACTTCATTGTACCAAATACTTTGGGAATCACCGGTTAACATCTCCCGACCACTTTCAAAAGACCCCATTATGAGCCTGCCTCTGATCAAACACCTGCTGATTAAATGTACCCGCCTCCATGGCTTTTTTAAGGAACACTGTATTGTCTTCATTTTCTTGGTTTTGACACTCTGTCTTTAGTCTGTTCCTAGGGAACTCTCGCCAATTCATCACTGCCCTATTATCAATGCAAATCACTCTTTGATTGGCTATCAAATCTGCTAGTGTATTGGCCTTTCTTCACACATGAGCAAAACTGATTGTTCTTAGTCTCTATAGATGACTTTGAATCCATTGGAAGACTTGAATTAGCCTCTAGTTTGAAGAGGCTTTTTCCGGTTTTGTTCCCCAGCTTATTCTTTTGACTGAGTTAATGACCAACTCAGAGTTAGCTTCAATGATTGTGCTTTGTCGATTTTCCTAAACCAAGAACTCAAGACATTGTTCCATGGCCATTAACTCCACCATGTTGTCGGTGGCATTTCCTAAGTGGCCATGGAAGATACACATAATATCTCCCTTGTCATCCCTTAACACCCCTCCATGGCCTGCCTTGCCCAGATTACCTTTGGAAGCCTCATCAATGTTAAATTTTAGAAATCCCTAAGGGGGAGGATGCCAAACCTCTAGTTCAGGATCCACAATAAAAAATTTCCTAACTATGCCCTAAGGAATGAGACCCTGTAGCTCTAGCCTACAGATAATCCTCCAGTTTGTAGCAGAAGGAGGATTCGAGGGAAGATTTCGAATGGTAGTGCTGACCGTTTCCTTAATCTATTTTAGGATCATATCATAAATAAACTAGGAATATTTCTTAACATTCTTGAAGATTCTATTGTTCCTTTCTTTCCAAACATTCCAAAGAATGAAGCTTGGTGTAAGAGCCCATGCTGAACCAAGAACTTCATTATCCGAAAAGTTCTTTCGCCAATTGGTGAGAGTATTGAAAATACTTCCAATATCTCTGTCAACTTTTGGAAGATAACTGCAAAAGAATCCCCTAATCTGGAGGAGAAAATGCAATTGTTGAGAAGGTCTTCCATGGTCTCCTCTTGAGCCTCACAGAGATGGCATCTAGAAGGCCCAAGGAATCCCCTTTTCCTGATATTATCCCAGGTTAGGATTTTTCTTTGTAGAACCAGCCATAGAAAAAGTTTAATTTTCATCCAACCATGATGCTTCCAAAGGTTTTGCCAAATCCTGTCAGGAGCCTGGGAATCAAGATCAAGGAGAATTAGTTTAGCTTCTTTGAGATTAAAGCTCCCCTCATTGTTGTTGCCCCATCTCAGCTGATCATGCCCCCTTGAAACTAGAATTTTCCTTTGTTCTAACATTTTCATTAGTCTTTTGGCCTTGGTTTTTAGAGGACTATCATTTCAGAGATCAAGTTTTCTCCATTTTATCCATTTCCCTGAACTATCAATTTGGTCCCAAAAATACTTTACCTAAGTGAGCTTCTTGGTATCTGTCTCTACTGTGAGGTTCTCCAAGTCCTCTTGTAACAAAATAGGTTCTTGTTACCATCTATCCTCCTAGAATAAGGCTAAGTCTCCCTCTCTAATTTCCCAGAAGCTATGGTCTTGAATTAAGCTTCTGTTATCCCAAGATTTTTTCCAAATATGAGATCCTCTTATATTCCCATCCATCCTTATGTGTTCATTATCTAGCCAAGAACTTGCATATTTTTCTTTCCAAGTGATGGCCCATTGTGCTTCTGGTTCTTTTATCCGTCGTCACCATAGTTTAGCCCCTAGAACCTTACAAAGAATCTCAGGATCATCTAGTCCAAGATCCCGTGGTTCTTGGGTTTGCACATTTTTTCCCAGGAAACTAAGGCCCATTTCTTATTTTCTTCCCCCTTGCCCCAAAGAAAGTCTCTTTGAATGTTTCTCATTTGATGCATAATTCCTTTAGGGGCAGGGATAGTTGAAAGCATAAATATTGGTATTGATTGAAGCACAACCTTTGTGAGGACCAACCTGCCAACCAAGTTTAATGATCTGATTGTCCATTTCCTGGTCTTGTCTTGCAGCTTACTAATCATTGGCTCCCCAATACTCTTGTGTAATGGTTTTTTAGTTAAAGGAACCCCCAGGTATTTTGAGGGGAGAGAGTCTCTTTGGAAACCCAAAATTCTAGATATATTCCTCTGAATATCAATGTTAGTATTGAAGAAAAAAATCTTAGATTTGGAAAGATTAGCTTCCATACCAGAGGCTTCTTTGACTGTGGGTATTCCCTGAAGCATGGTACCATCCACAAATTGTTGATGAGTTAAGGCTTGTCCATTGTCGGAGAGTTGAATCCCCCTGATGTTACCAACTATTCTTGCATGCTTGATAGCCCTACCCAATCCTTCCATCATGAGGATGAAGAGAAAGGGAGAGAGAGGGTCACCTTGCCTAAGGCCCCTGGAAGGGGTAAAAGTCTCCGAAGGAGAGCCATTAACTAGAATTGAAAAACTAGTAGAAGGAATCAAAGCCAGGAACCATCTTACCTAATTATGATCAAACCCAAAAGCAATCAGAATTTTCTTGATATAGTTCCAATTTATTTTATCATAAGCTTTGTCTATGTTGAGTTGCATGATCATTCCAGCTTTTTCTTACTAGTAAGAGAGTGTGCCACTTCATGAGCTTGGATGATGTTATTAAGAATTTGCCTTCCTTCGACATATCCCAATTGTTCTCCTGAAACTAGTGAAGGCAAGAGGGGTTTGAGTCTGTTTGCAGCCACCTTTGATATTATCTTGTAAATCACATTACATAGAGCTATAGGTCTGAATAGTTCTATGCCTCCTGGAATCTTCCACTACCTGCAGAATATCCTGTTTGACAATATTCCATCACGCTTTGAAGAAATCGACATTGAAACCATCTGGGCCTGTCACCTTACCATTCTGCATTTCTTTGAGAACCCCACTTACCTCCTCTTCGGGCACAGGCCTATAAAGGTTAACATTATCCTCTCTGGAAACTAACCTAGGTATGTGCTTAGTGAAGTCCTGGATGTAGTGATCTCTATCATAACAGGTTTCATGTGCTATGTTTCTAAAGTATTGGACTAGAACTACCTCTATATCTTCATGATATTTGAGATTATTTCCTCTTTTATCCTTAATTAGAGAAATTCTATTATGAGCTCTATTTGCCGTGGTGGATTTGTAAAAAAATCTGGTATTACGATCGCCTTCTTTTAGCCAATGGACTTTGGATTTTTGTCTCCAGAATATTTCCCCTTGTTTGCATATATTCTCTGATTGTTGTTGATATTTGGTGGCTTGATCACTTTGGTCTTTTTCATGGCCCTCTTTGATAACGGTTTGGTTAAGTTCCTGCAGTCTACCTTCAATCATTTTTTTCTCTTCATAGATATTGCCAAATTCATTCTTGTTCCAATCGTTAAGACTGAGCTTGATGTTTTTTAATATTTTCTATAGGAGGAACATTCTGGTTCCCTAAATGTTTAAATCCTCTGCCCACCATTTGGTTACGTTGCTAATGAAATCTGGGTGGGAAAGCTAGATATTCTCAAATCTAAAAGGTCTGTTCCTAGGGTTACCAATGCCTTGAACCTCTAGTTGAACCGGCCAGTGATCTAAACCGCTAAAGAGTAGCACTCTTGCTACCATTTCCTTTTCATTGAGCATAAGATCCTCTGAGATTATGAATCTGTCTAATTTGGAAGCTACTTGAGACTCTCCTCCTCCTTTATTATTCCAAGTGAAGATTTTGTTATTCATTTCAATATCCACCAACTCCATCCTATCAATAAAGGTTTGAAAACCCAAAGAGTCTTTGCCAAGAACTCTAGTTCCCCCTTCTTTTTCCGTGAGTGATTTGATCATGTTGAAATCACCCCCTAAGATCCAGGGTATTCCTACATGTCTATTTCTGAGAGTCTCTAGAGAGTTTAGAAGCCTGAGTTTGTCATCCATTCTTTGTGGGCCATAGACATTTGTAACTAGGTAGGTTTCCTTTTCTCCTAATGGTTGTATTACTACAGATAAATAATCCCTAGATGCCTCCACATCTATTGAGTCAATTTTTTTTGGATTCCAGAGAGTGAGAATGCCTCCTACTGTATTCTCTACTTTGACTTCCAGAAACTCAAATCTATTGAGCCATTTATTGTGGATATCTCTTATGTTCTAAATGGAACACTTAGTTTCCTAAATGAAAATCACATCGAGAGATGCTTGTTTCATTCTATTACTCAGTAATCTTTGTTTCCTTTTACTACCTAGACCCATAATATTCCAAGAAGTAAACTTCATAATTAAATATTAGTAAAGGAGTAGCTAGATAGGTCTTTCATCTTACCTAAATCTATCATTAGCTTCCCACATTCCATCAATAGCTTGTTCTTCTTTTTTCTACCCCTCTTCTTTCCTGGGATTCTAGGTGTTAGTCTTGCTATATTTTTCTTCGTTTTCACTCCTTTTCCTTGTCTATCTTTTTGTTTTAGTCTGTCCAACCTTGTAGTTTGGGTCTTCCATAAAAACAGCTACTAAACCCTATTGAACTCCTCTGTGGGTAACGAATCTAACCCTTCTCTGCTTCCTTGATTCAAGAAACCTTCTAAGTCTAGGTTCTCTTTCTCAAGAATTTCCTGGAGTTCATGGTCCTCCAAATCCGTCTCACTTTCGGTCATTTCAAGATCCATCGCCTGTTCTGCAGTACTTCGCATAAATTCTTCTTGTTTGTTGTTGTCTTGTATTTGTTCACTTTCTCCTTCTTTTTCCTCCTCCACTGGGCTTCCTTCCTTTGCTTTAGCAATATCTATTGGACGACTTCAAGGATTTGGAACATGTTTTTGTTAACTTGTTGTCCTGCAATTTTGCATGTCCTTAGTCTTCTTTTACCCCCCTTTCCTTTGTGTTCCACCTTGAATAAGCTTTTTGGATCCTTCATTATATCAGCTTTATTTTTTTGTTGATCTTACTGAGAGGGCAGTCTCTGAACAGATGTCCATGCTCATGACATTTGCGACATCTGAAAGCAATATGTTCATAATCTACTGTTTGTGTCCATTCCTCAACAAAAACTTCCAAAATAACCTCATCCGGCAAAGCTCCAAAGAGATCCATCACCACACATATTCTGGTGAAGGAAGTATACTTTCCCATTCTAGTAGCCTCAGAAACTTTGACAAAATTCCCTAACTTATTTCCTATGGCTAATAGAGATTTCCTTTGCTAGTAGTCAAGAGGTAGAGAATAGAACCTTACCTAGACTCGGACTGAAGTAAAAGTTTCGCGTTCCGGAACAAATTTCATAATCCAAGGTTGCATATAGAGACTAGCTACAACATAAAAGTATAGCCCTCCTTCAAACACTTTGCCCTTATCTTCAATATTTGCAAAAACTACAGTGAAAAATCCCTTGGACCCAAGATGTAGGTCAATGCCACCTTTCGTTTCCAATGGTATTTAACCCATTTTTGTAAATCTTTTTTAGTGGGCCACACCCCCATGAATTTACAAATGATTGCATAAGTTTGCATGTGATCCCTGTGCGCCTGCAGTGTTTGATCATTTAAAATGACTCTTGGAGTTACCGCCACCTTGGGTTTGCATGGTCCCATGTGTGCTTTTTCTTTAGTGCTTTGTTCCTTGATTTCTTCCTCATTTTCCAATGCATCATTGTGCTCCCTTGACTTAGTTCCCTCTTGTTCTTCTTCATCGCTTCTCTCCTTTCCATCTGGAGGCTCTCTGTCATTTTCCATTGGTTTTTTTCCCTTGTTAGCCACAACCTACTTATAGGAGGGAGTGGAGCTCCCTCTTGTGCATCCTTTCATGGAGGCCTACCTCTGCGACGGTTCGAAACCCTGGTTTTCTTCCTACTTCGTTCCCGCCCGCGTATTGCTCTCCGTCTTCCCTCGAGTAGATGATTGATTTCATTCTAGATGTTTATTCCTAGTATTATTTCATTGCTTGCATTAGATGCGTTGATTTTAGTGTAGATGTTCTTTTCTAACCCCATGTGATTTCTTGCGTTAGATGCATTGATTTTATTGTAGATGTTGATTTCTAATTATGTGTGATTGCTTGCACTAGATGCACTCATTTCAGCGTAGACTTTGATTTCTAATCCTATTTGATTGCTTGCACTAGATGCATTGATTTAAGTGTAGATGTGGATTTCTATTCCTACTTGATTGCACATTGATTTTGATGTAGATGTTGATTTCTAATCTCATTTGATTGATTGCATTACATGCATTTATTTTAGTGCAGATGTTGTTTTCTAATCCTATTTGATTGTTTGCATTAGATGAATTAGATCCATTAGATGTTGTTAATCTTGAGGTTGTAGATTTAAGAAACAAAAACAAGATATATTTGGTCGTTCATTAAAAACAAATCAAAAATACATTATTTCTTTACTTTGTAAAATAGACTAAAAAAAAAAAATCATCAAAATATTCTTGAAGGAAATAAATGCTTTCAATATTATCAAAGAAACAAATGATTTCAAGAGTAATCTTGATGTAGTAAATTATTAAAACTGGTTTCATGATATACTTAGTAATACATGGAGGGACACTATTAAGAACTAAATAGTTATCAAAAGTTGTGATACCTAAAATTAAATAAAATAAATGTGCAATATCAATCCTCCTACAAACTATTGACAAGATTGTCTCGCTTATTCATCACCAAGTAATTACTAATATAAAATTACCTACACGTATAAAAATATAACACAACAACTGTAACATTCACTAACATTACCATCCAAATCTAAACGCATAACCACTCAAAGCATCCAAACATAGACATACAAACCATTCAAGGAAAAAAACACAAAGTAAATTAAAGAAGAGAATGATAGGTTCATGTCAAACAAATAAAACATAGTATAAATTTTGAAGTTTATCTCAAACATATACATAATAATGATAATCTAAAAATGTGACATTGTTTCCCTCGACTGGAACCAACTTTGATCTATCTAACACCGGATCTATCATGTGCCAAGAGGGATCAAATATCTCGAGGTGCAAACCTTTCTTGAAGTTATACACTCCAAAAAGAAGGTTTTCACATTGAGGGATTTGATCCCTCCCAACGCATGATAGGTCCAGTGTTAGATGGATCTAAGCTGGTAATAATATATTTGAGCAAAATAAGAATATGTCAAAATATAAAGAAGATTATAATTTTATCTTTTTAATAAATATGAATACACTTTGTATTTGTATAAATAAAATATAATAAAATATTTTTTTAAATATATAGAGTATTTAAGAAACTAAATAAACTTAAAATATTAAAAACATTAATTGACATAATATTTGATAGATTTGGATTAAATGTATTTATTTAAATTTATATATTAAATATAACTAATTTAATTCAAAATATAAAATCATTAAAATTAATATATTAAGATTTTTTTAAGGGTGGTTCACAGACACTGGGTGACCACTACATCCATGGGAAAAGTCCAGGGAAATCAACCGAAAGGGATCTACCTGTCGGCCAAACAAGAAAGGCCTAACCCCAAGGGCATCAAGGAGATTTGACCCCGTGACCTCCCAACTGGTGAGGTACTTAGCAATGGGAACTTGACCAACTGAGCTAACCTTCAGGCTGAAATTAATATATTAAGTTATAATCATTTTAACTTTGAATTTGCGAAGTAATTACCAAGTTAAATAATAGCACTCAACAAGAGAATCTTATCATATTCAGAGTTGAAGGAAAATTTTGGCAGTATAGACCACAAGTTGGCCATTATAGTTAGGAAATCAACCAACATTTCCTTCTCCTTGGATGAGGGTAGTGACAAGTGCCTTCTCCTTCGATGAGGGTAGTAAACAGCGAGTCCAAATGTGTGGAGATTCTACCCAATAGTTATTATAACTTGCTAGTTTTTTTCTTGCAAAACTGATAGTCATTTTTGCCTTCTCATGTAGATGTATGAATAGATAATTTGGTTTAATAAGTTTACATTTACAAGATGCTCTAGTTAGATTATGTATTAACAACCTCAAGGCTCTAAACTCATGTTACTCATCCGGTTTTTCATTGTGTAGACCATTAGTAGATAAAATTTGGTCTATGTAATCCTTAATTGACATAATACAAAGTGCCTAACTTAAAAGAAAAATTAACATTTTAAAATATAAAATAAATAAAATTAATGTATTTAATTATTTTCTTCTTATTATTAGTAAAATAAATAAAATGAAATCATTTTAGATCATAATAAAATTAATACACCTATTTAAAACATTCATCTCATTTTAATATAATAGAAAAATAAATTTTTCCCGGCTGCGGGTGCGAGCATTTAAAGGAGGTACGGGGGCGGGCTTCCCATTGGGCAAGTGGCAGCCCAGTCCCGCCACCTGTACAAGACCATTGAAGGCCTGCCACCCCTTTCGGTTCACATTGAACTTGGGCAGTGTTATTCACCGCAAGCAAGCCACTCTTGACATTCAGCTTCGCGCGCGCACTGTAACTCAGACCTCCGGGAAGCAGCTGCAGGGTATAGGTTCGCACATGGCGCGAAGTGCGATCACACAGTATATTTACAGAGCAATGGGGAAGGTAAAGCATTGCATTTTGGTTGTTTTGGTTATCATTCAGCTTTGGGTTTCTATGTTATGTGGTTTCCAGAACTGTAGGCGCTGCAAAGGATCATGCCGGCAAAGGCCTCATCCTGCGCTTCCAACTGTGTTGATTCCTTCTGAGGAGTCTCACCATAACTTTGTTCATCTCTCCCTCGCTTCAGAGCTCTCCTTTCGCTGTTGTTGGAGGTTCAAACCTTGGCCTGTAATTCTATTAGCCCTGGTCCGTTTTAGTGAATTTCCCGTGCAATTCCCTGTTTCTCCTTTTGCTCCTGGGCCTTCTCGTGTCATCCTTCCTTTGGTTCCTCGGCCCTGCCATTATCAGTCAAGCCACAGCTCCCCACGCCACCTATCTATCAATTCTGGTCTGCAATGCCTAGGGAAAGGCTTCGCCTTAGCAGTCGTCGAGGCGCGTCTTGGGGAGGAGCAAGGGGAAGAGCCAACCCGTAACGCTCCTCCGATTCTTCGTCGGATGATGCTAGAAGCGCTCGAAAAAGATGAGGGAGAGGACGTGGGTGGGCTCGTGCCTCTGTTTGCGACCACATCTCTCATCCCACAACCAGGTTCAGCTTCCCATGCCTTCTGGATACCGATACCTATTATGTCTCTGTCAAAATTGAGAAGTGCGAGCGTGCTGTCCCTCCGCCAGTTGCAGAGGAGCACAAGCCTCCTGCTACAGCCATGGGTCAACAAGCCCTGCCTCCTACTCAAAGCATTTGTCAAGCAGTTCAGCCTCCTGCTCCAGTGCTGGGTTAGTGCAATCTATCGGAGACAACAGCGGGTGTCGTGGCGGGTCCAAGTGCTCCAGCCGAAGATGACGCGCCCTACACTGACTCAAGCGAGCCGGACCAGTATGGCTGCAGGGTGGTGGAAGAGCATCCATCCACCTCTGTGGACGACTGAGCCAGTTTTCAGGACCATTGGGTGGCGGGTATGGCATAGTCATTTTGTTTGTCTGGTTGGTCACGTTCTGTGTTTTTACATAGTTTTTTCTCCTTGTAAAGCTGACGCTCTGCTCAGCTCCTTGTTGGACAATCATGGTTCTTAAGTGCGCTTCTATCTGCGGTTACTTAGTCCGAAATCATAGTCTGGGGATATGGTTTTTGAGTCTGTAATTGGGAAGATGTCTGGGTTACTAGGTTCATCTTTCGACTGGTTAGAGTTTTTTAGCAGTATGATGGTCTTCCAGACTTGGGGGATGACTAATGCCTGTCTGGATATGTGTCTCAATGTGCAAAATCCATCTCTGTATGGTGAAATCTGAGGCATGCCTCGTTGTAACTTTTTGAAGCTTTTTGTACAATAATAGAAGTAGCCTAATTTACAAAAAAAAAATAGACAAATAAATTTTGAATAATAATAATTAAAAATATTCCAAAACCAAAATTATTAATCTATCAAAGAATCATAAGAAATACAACTAACACAAGAGGAATAGTTGTGATGCAACATAGTCCTTGCATGTACCGCTAATTGATTGATCAAAACAATGCCTTTTTTGGATTTCATTGTTAGTGTGGAGTCCACATTTTTTGTCTCCTCTCCACACAAAGCTCTCCACGTACTATGTTATTTACTAAAATTATTTTGAAGAAGGAATATTATTGAGTAGAAGTTCATTGTGTGGAAGATCAGATCATTGTACAAATCTTCACACATTGAACTTCCACACATTATCACAATTTAAATTTAAATTTATTTCATTCAAGGTAGGACCCTTTAAGAAAAAAATTATGACGTCAAATTTTTTTTGTTACTTACTTTTGAGTTTAGTGAATTATTTAGTTAATTTATTGTAGTCAAAGTAGGATCTTTAAAGAAAAAGTTTATGATGTTCTCATTTAAAGTTGTTGGAAAGACTTCTAAATTTTAAAGTCACTATGGTTGCAATGCCTCTACATAGACAGATTGATTTAATTGACAATGTTGTGCAAAGTGTAGAGAAAACTCTACACAATGAAAGAAAACCACACAAAACTCTCCACATAAAGATCTTCACATAGTAAAATGACTTTTCATAGATGTCCTTCAAATGGCTTCATCCACACAGTCGCCTCCACACAACCTCTTACGCACACACTTTCTTCACGCAAAACTTTCCACACAAAGCATCTAGTTAGAATGAGATCTTTGGTTTGGGTTTACAATGGGGCATGAATAATTTGGTGGTGGAAAATAAGAGACTTCTTGGTACAAGTAGCTAAGTGTCACTGAGTGAAGGTGTATCACAAGGTTGAGACCTATGCTAAGTGAGCAACATAGAAGCACAGTTTGAAGGAGAACTAAAGAGATAAAGTGAGAGCACACTTTGAAGGAGAATCGGGGAGGTGAAGGAAGGGAACTGATACTGGAGCAAACCAGAATTGTTTTTCTATACGCATTGGCCTCTATTTTCAGTTTAAAAATTGTATGAAAAGTAGAATAGTGGCTTCAACAAGTAGTCGCCTGCATATTTAAGAGGTGGGTATTGAGTCCTCAAGATGGATTAGTGAAGAAGTCAAGGAAGATGTGATTTTTCAAAAGGTATTAAGATCTCTACCCATGAGATTTAATGCCAAAATTTTTACCATTGAAGAGATGGCTAATTTGAAGAATCTCAAGATGGATCATTTGTTGGGTACTCTCACAACCAATGAGATGGGAGTACAAAAAGAGAAATTTGAACCCAAGGAGGCAGTGTTCAAAGTGTACAAAAATGCCAAGGAGCACAAATATCATCAAGATTTCTTGAGTTGTGAATTATATCAGAAGTTGGCTCAACTTTCTAGGAAACTAAAACTTGGTTGAGGAAAATATAAAGGGAATTTTCCCTTTAAATGCTTTGACTGTGGAAGAGTTGGACGTTTCTCATCTAGGTTCCCTAATAAAGAAAGGAAAAAAAAAAGATGATCATAAATTTAGAAACAATTCTCATAAAGATCAAAAAAATAAGTTCTATAAGAAAAAGGGGCTTTACTCCAAAGAGGATTGCTTAGCATGAGATTTAGACAACAAAAACTCTTCAGAACACAATACAAATGAGTATTTATTCATGGAGTTCGGAACATACTCTAACAAACAAAATATTACTAAATCTGAAGAGGAAGAAGAAGAAGTAGGACTAGTGTAATTTGAAGGGCAACTCATCAGTGCTCTTTATGAGTTAAAGAAGGCCATGAGAAATAACAAGTAGCTAAAAGAATAGTTGCAGTGTGCTAAAGAAGGCATGTAGAACTCAAGAAACGAGGAGTTTATTTATCAAAAAGAGAAACTTGAAGAATTCATTAAAAGAAAATATAGTTTAGCCCTTCTTCTAGAAGAAAAACAAGGAACATGTGAGAAAATAGAAGAAAAAAACATGCATTTAAAATAGGATTTGTTCAAGGTAAGGAAGGAAACGATCTCAAAAACATGCAAAGATGAAATTCTTTCCTTGAAATTCAAATTAGAAGAAGCTAAATGAAAAGAAAGGCATTCTTAATTTGATCCATGAATGGGAAGAGAATTGTCAGAGCCTTGAGGCAGAGGTTGTCTCTCTGAGAACAAATCTCGAGAAAGTGGAGATCAAGAAAGGTACAAATGAAAAATTTACAGAAGGAACAAGAAATCTAGATTAGGTTCTAAACAGTCAAAGGTCTTCAACAAATAGAAAAGGCCTAGGATACTCTAGACCACAAAATATTCTATAGGAAAGATGAAATTTAGGTCTGCGGGATTTGATGAACCTCAAATCTATGCAAAGATGTATCAAGAAAGAACCAATGAAGAAAGAGTGGGGGCAAGCAATTGAGGACCCCATCACTAAAATAATTACTCCATTCACCCCAAGGAGATAAACCAACAGAGAAAGGATCAATTAACCAGACAATAAAGGTACCTTCATGCACAAACTCATGAACTCTCCAACTTCAGGTACTCTCATTTATTTTATGGTCATTTTTATAAATGTCACGTCTTTGGACATAAGGTTGTTGATTGTAGAAGGATCAAATTTGAAAGAGATGAAAATTCCAGATACAATAAGTATCAAAATTTTAGATCTCAAAACACTCCTCTCAGAGGTCGAAATGTCTTCTCTCCCCTAATGAGTGATGTTGAATGTTTCAAATGTAATAATTTTGGGCACAAAAAAAGTGAGTTCAGAAGAAATTTTGATTACCCATGTAAGTCCCAGAACACTTGGCAACCAACTTTTAAAAAAAATAGGGAGAATTGGAAACAAAAATATGGAAAGAGCATGGAATGTGGACTTTCTCTAATGAGTGATGTTGAATGTTTCAAATGTAATAATTTTGGGCACAAAGCAAGTGAGTGCAGAAGAAATTTTGATTACCCATGTAAGTACTAAAACACTTGGCAATCAAATTTAAAAGAAAAAATAAGGAAAATTGGAAACAAAAATCTGGAAAGAGCATGGAATGTGGACTTTCTCTATCAGAAGATAATCAAGAGAACAAATTTTATGTGGATAGGGTTTGTTTGAAGCATATGATTAGGGATAAGAGAATTTTTTTTAACTAAAATAAAAGGACAGAGGGAACAATGTCACTTTCAGCAACAATTCTGCAACAACAATTAAGGATAAGGGCATAGTCAGTCTTGACTAAAAGACTAAAGCCCGAAATGTGTTATATATAGAAGGTATGAAGAATAAATTTCTTAGTTTAATCCAGATATGTGATAGTGGCTATACTGTGACCTTTTAATCCACGAATTATGAGATCTGAAATGAAGAAAATGGAAAGTTGGTGGGAAAAGCAATCAGAACTCACAATAATGTATATGTGTTTGATGACTCCAGAGTAAGATGTTATTTGTGAAACACGAACGAATATCAGTTATGGAAGAGGAGACTTGGTCATATGAATTTTGACAGTCTTATAAGAATTAGAAATATAAGAGTTGTGAGAGGATTACCAAGACTATCAAGGCCTGATATTTCAATCTACAAGTCATGTCAATTTGTTAAGCAAACTAGGACTTATTTCAAGACAAAAGAGCTCTCTTCATCTAGACCACTGGAACTAATTCACACGGATAATTGTGTCCCAACTAGAGTAAAAATCCCAAGGGGACAAAGGTATTTTATGCTTCTTATTGATGATTTTACCAGGGCCACTTGGATCATACTCTTGAAAGAAAAATCATAAGCATTTAACCATTTTAAAAAATTTAATGCTCAAGTAGAAAATGAGAAAGATATAAAGATCAAATGCTTAAGATTAGACAGAGGAGGAGAATACACTTCAAGATATTTTGAAGAACATTGTGAAGAGAATGGTATAATAAGGCAATATTTTGTGGCTAGAACTCCACAACAAAATGGAGCAGTTTAGAGAAATAAAAGAAAAATCTAGGAGATGGTCAGAGCTATGGTGGATGAAATAGATGTACCCACATTTTCTGGGGAGAAGTAGCATAGGAAGTAGTATACTTATCGAACATAACTCAACTCATGCCTAATAGAGATAAAAATCCCTATGAGTTGTGGAAGGGAAGATATGCATCAGTTAAACACTACAAGGTATTTGGGAGAAAATGCTTTATCAAAATGAATGATAAAACTCTCGGAAGGTTTGATTCACATGTTGATGAAGGTATATTACTCAAGTACTCTTCTCAAAGTAAAGGATACATCTATTACAACAAAAGGATATAGAGGGTTGAGGATTTCATTGATGTAGTAGTAGATGAAATAACTTCACAATATGAGTCCTCCAAAGGAATCATGAACTCATATGGAGAAGAGAGTTCAACCATCAATCCCTCAGACCATGAAGAAATAATGTCGGATAATGAAGACGTAGAAACAAGCACAACTCCAAGACATAAAACACCTTATAGGTATGTACAAAAAGAACATCTTGCAGGTAGTATTATTTGAGATCACGACTTGGTGTTCATACCAGGAAGAAATTTGTTGGCAGTTCAAGTTGTACAAATCTTGCTCTGTCACCTGTGGTTGAGCCTACAAATCTTAGTCAGGAAAGTGAGAACAAGTCCTCGGTGAGAGCTATGAATAAAGAGCTTAACCAAATTGAGAATAATGACGCTTGGGAGTTTATTCCAAGACCAAAAGAGAAAAATTTCATAGGTACAAAATAGGCCTTCAAAAATAAGCTAAATGAGAAGGGACAAATAATTAAGAACAAGGATTGATTGTTCTACAAAGGGTATGCCTAGATAAAGGGGATAGATTTCAAGTAAACCTTTGCATTAGTAACTAGGTTGGAAAATATTAGAATATTTCTTGTCTTTTCCAGTCATAAAAACATCAAGGTATATCAAATGGATGTGAAGTCGACATTTCTCAATGGATATCTATAAGAATAAGTTTATATTGAGAAACTAGAAGGATTCACGCTCACTAAAAATGAAGGGTTTGTGTAAAAACTAAAAAAGGCCTTATATGGAGTCCAAAAGGGTCTGAGAGCCTAGTATGAAACATTGAATTGATACCTTCAAAAACAAGGCTTTAAGAAAGGAATTGTAGACAACAATCTCTATCTAAAGTCTAAAGATCGACATATACTAATTGTAGTAGTGTATGTGGATGACATAATCTTTGGTAGCAACCAGGAACAATTGGGACATCAATTTTAAAACTATGCAGACATAGTTCAATATGTCCATGATAGGAGAATTGTCCTTCTTCTTAGGACTACAAATTTCTCAATAAAAAATGGGGTATCTATCTCCCAATCCAAATATCTACGAGGAACTCTAAAAACATTTGGGTTGGAAGATTACAATCCATTTAACACACCAATGGTTATAGATCACTGCAAATTTTGGAAAGGGGATGAGACACTGTTGGTAAATGAGACTAACTATATATCTATGATAGAAAGCTTATTGTATCTCAGCTTTGAGACCAGACATCATGCAAGTAGTGGGTCTTATTGCCATATTTCAAGCCCGTCCTCATGAAAGTCATGCCATCAATGTCAAAAGGATTTTCAAATATCCTCAAGGAATAATAGATTATGGACTATGGTATGCTAAAAGCAGATAATTTAAGTTGAAGGCATGTACTGATGTTGATTAGGCAGGTCATCCTGATGACATGAAGAGAAAATATCGTCTGACATTCTTTTTGGGAAACTTCTTAGTGTATTGGGTCAGAAAGAAATAAGACTCCATTTCTTTATCAACTGTTAAAGTAGAGTATATTGCAGTGGCCACTTGTTTCTCACAAATTCCATAGATGAAGCAGACCTTGAAGGAAACTAAGTTCGAGTTTACTAATCACATTCCAATCATGTGTGATAATACTAGTGCCATTAGTATCTCTAAGAAACTTGTCATGCACTCAAAGACAAGGGACATCCCTATCAAGTTCCAGTTCTTAAGAGAACAGGTTGCAACTAGCATTGTTCAACTTGAGTATGTGGCTACTAAGGACCAACTCACATGCATATTTACTAATCCATTGGAAAGAGAACCCTTTAAGTATCTCGGGTAGCAGATAGGGTTAAGAATCCTCCCAAATGATTCAATTATAATGTGTGTTGGCAACTACTCAACATGTGGGATCAATTGAAGATTTAATTGCAGTGGTTCAAGGGGAGTTTTCAAGAGCATCCTTTTCCATTGATGTGAAAGGGGGAGAGGATCACTAGTTATCAGGAGAATAATAACAATGGAGAATACCATGAGTGGTTTCAGGGGGAGCTTATGTTGTTGACATAAATGCCAAAGCGGGGTACTGTTGGACAATTTGCATTGTCTGAATGCTTGGTGGAACTTGGTATGTTGGCATTAATGTCAATCAGACTAGCATTGATGTGAGCATGATTGTTATGGGGGAGTCCCATGTTTTCTATATTATTCTCTAGAGAATCATCATCTTAGGCGGTTTAGTGGAGAAGCCTTGAAAATATGATTATGATGATCAGAAGTCCAAGAGTTTTGAGGACATTATACCTCAAGAGATCAACATAGTTTAAAATAAAAGTGGAAGAGTTAGATAGTGTTCTGGAAGAGATTTCCAATGGTATGGTCAAGTTCAAAAAAGGTCTTATGGATCAGGGGTTACATGCAGTTGCAGTTTGGAGATAAAGAATTCATTTCTCAGGACTTAAGCAGATTTTGAACCAGGTCAGGCCTAGGTAGAAGTCAGGCCAAGTTGGAAGTCAGGCCCATGTAGTAGAGATGGAAGGAGAACATCCTAACCCTCAACCCCTGACCTATGTGGGACTATCTCCTAGTCGGAAGTCGGGCCTAGTTAAAGGTCGGAGTAGCACAAAAAAATTGACAGGAGAACATCCCAACTCCCGACCCCCGACCTACGTGGGACCTGGTGAAGGCATCACGGAAGATGGTGTTAGCATGATGTGACAATAGGGATGACACATGTCAACATACATAAGGTGCCACATGGCCTAGATTATGCTAGCATGATGTAAGATGGTGATGTGGAAGAACCTTGAAGTTGCGCAAAGGGGAGTTTTTGTGAAGATTTACCCATATATTTGGTCTTCGACATTGAAATCGTTAAAATGGGCCTAGAGCAGTAGGAAAAACTTTAAGTTTGGTGTATAAGCAAGTCAAGGGTCAAGGAAACTGCAAGCGCATAAAAAAATGAACTGGGGCCAACTCCCGACCTACATTAGAAAGTGTGCCTTTGACATGGTTATGCAGTGTTTCTGTGTGTTAAATAGTTGAAGGATTTTACAATGAATGAAACATTGTCTACAAGAAATTAGATATACCAAGAAATGAGGACCTCAACCTGTCACATATTAATGCCATGTGGCACAGTCAAACATGAAGTTCTCCTCATGCCACAAAGAGTTAAATGAGAATAATCGAGATTGGACCAAGCTCAAGAAACACATGTCATCTATACATGAAAACATTAAATAGATGATAGCTCTGAGTTTTCATGTGGACTAAGAATTAATTATTTGACCAAGCTCAAGAAATCCATGACGTTTGTACAAGAAAACTCTAAATGGAGGAGATCGTAGAGTGTGCAGGTGGACTAAGGATTAATTCTCAACATGGTATATTTGTTGAAGCCCACTCTCAAATTTACTATAGTTACAATGTTCAGGTGTTGGGATGTAACAAAAGAATGGGGAGCCTTTTTCATAAAAACACATTCAAGAAGAATGAAGCACAAAGTGAGCCTTGTTAAAGAACCACAGACATTGTTAACTAAGCCTACATGTATATTTCAATTCATATGCACGCCCTCTACATTAAATCAATTCTTGATACTAGGAACATAAGCTATAGTAGCAAGAAATAGCCTTACTTTTTTGGGTACAATATTTGCATTAATTATAACACAAGTACATATGGAGCTCATTCTAAGTGATTAATGCAATTTACATGGCCTTGGACTCTAATGGAGCAGCAACATGGAGAACCATACAACAATATGCTTCCAAGCACTGCGTTACAAACACAACATTGATCATAGTGCAGGAGAGAAAAAAATAGTGGAGAGAAGTTATGCAAGAAGGGGATCATGCAAAATTGTGGGGTAAGAAAGAGTGCAATGTTATGGGTTTCGAAATTATCTAAGTGTCAGTGAGTGAAGGTTTATCACAGGGTTGATACCTATTTTGGGTGAGCAGTAGAGAAGCATGGTTTGAAGGAGAATTGGAGAGATGAAGAGAGAGCATAGTTTGAAGAAGAACTGGGGAGCTGAAGGAAGGGAATTTATATTAGATAAGACCATATTTTTTTTATATATGAATTTGCCTATGTTTTCAGTTTGAAAATTGTATGAAAAGTAGAATAGTGGCTAGAGCAGGTAGTGACCTGCATTCTTAAGAGGTGGGTTCCTCTTTGAAAGTATTGGCTTACTTTCTTAAGGGGTTTTGCGCCTTGTGTGAGTGGGTTCTCACAAAAAAATTGATGTAATTAAGTACGTGCCTAATTTACATCATAACAACAAAAAATTTGGTGTTTTTTTCCCTCTAGGTTTCCATGTGAAAATACTCGTGTCAAAATGTATATGATGCTCATGTGATTGATTGTATGTATAATTGAATGTCTTATCTTTCTGTTCATTTGTGTTGTGTATGAAATCTCTCACAAGTAATTGAATACAATGAAAAGGATCAAAAACATATACTTAAAATATTAAAGAACCTCACAATTACTGATTCACCCCCCTCTTAGTAATTCCTTATTTCAACATTGTGGTTAACTCCAATCATAAAAAAAGTATATCTTCTTATGTTCCTTGATTTTATGTGACTCATAAGCCACCAGTTGACCCTCTTTCATCAGCACACCTCCTATCCCTTCATGGAACATACTCGTACAAACAAAAATCTCTTTTTTTGGGTCTACGATTCTTAGAATATGGGTTGTAGTTAGCAGACGTTTTAGTTGTTCAAAACTACTTTGACACTCTATTATTCAAAAAAAAAAAAATTCCCCTTCTTCTGCAGAGAGGTTACAGGGTAGGCTACTTGAGGAAACCCCTCTAAAAAACAATGGTAATATCCTGCTAGATGCATAAATGATCAAATATCAGCAACATTTTAAAAGACAATTCATTCCATGATAGTTTTAATCATGTGGGGTCTCATTTTATTCCTTCTCAATTGACTATATGTCCTAAATACTATATGGTCCTTATAAAAATCACACTTGCTAAATTTAGTAGAAATTTGATGTTCCTACAGAGATTGCAATACAACTTGAAAATGTCTCTTATCTTCCTCCATGATATCTGAATAAATAAGGATATCATCAATAAAAAATAGTATGAATTTATCAACATAAGGATGAAAGATACCATTCATAAGGCTCATAAATGTAGTCAGGGAATTTGAAAGCCCAAAAGGTAGAATGATAAATTCATAATGTCCATAATGTGTCCTAAATGTTGATTTGCATACGTCTTCATCCCTAATTTTTATTTAATGGTATCCTAAATGTATGTCAATCTTAGACAATACAATAGCACCCTTAACTTGATTGAATAAATCATCACTTCTAGTTAATAAGTATTTATTTTTAACAATTCGCTTATTTACCTTCTTGTAATCAATACATAGTCTTAAAGTGTAATCAATAAAAAGTCTTAAAGTGTCATCCTTCTTCCTGACAAAAAGCACAGTGCTACCTAAAGTGATACACTTGGGCGATGTGTTTTTTATTAAGAAACTCCTGCAACTGCATTTTTAAATCAGTAAGTTTAGCTATGTTCATACAATAGGGTGCCTTAGACACTGAGATCGCTCCCGTAATTAATTCAATCATAAAATTGATATCTCACTAAGGAGGAAATCCTGGTATTCCTCCAGAAATACATCAACAAAGTGTTGGACAATAGGCAGATTTTCTAAAGCTCTATCTTACCCTTGGAGTTAGTATGCCCCACTTGGACTACATAAATTTTCCAACCATTTCTAATGCATTTTCCCAACTGTCAGGTTGTGGTTGATCTTAATTTTATAAGTCTCTTTATTCCTTGAATTTCATATCTAACACCTTCTTCATTAATAAAAATAATGGCCTTATCGTATCAATTTACAAGAGACAATTTTTTTTCGAACCAATTTATCCCAATTAAAATGGCATAAGACACTAAGGGAAACATATTCAGGATTACTTTTATTGGATGACTAGCTAATTCAACTGAATAATTTTATACCTTTTCTAATACTCTTTTTTTGGCCCTAATGGCTAGTTCTACTAGCCATGGGTTTTTAAACTTGTTGGCTTGTAAATGGGATAATTCCACTATCTTAGAACCAACATAATTCAAACTTGCTATAGGTTCTCTTAAAATACACACAATATAGCTAGAAATATTAACTTAAAATTCTATCATTGTAGGTTGATACGCAGCCTGATGATCCTCCAAAGCAACATTATTTTTTGGTATACTTCTCTCAACCTCTCCCACTATAGATGTTTGTTGAATGTTTGCAGCTAGCTCTATTCTTGCATTGTGGGGACTATTTTATAATAGTGGGGTCCTCCACAACCCCAACACTATAATGGAGGCCTTTTCAGTTGACTAAGTTCTAGTATGTTTATACTTTTGTTGGGTTAGGTCCATTTTACAATCTGGCCTTTTGTTGATTTCTCCTGAAAATTTTATTTTGTTGATTTCTGTGTGAATTATTGATAATCACATCTTTTACATTTTTAGTATTCTTCAAATTTCTCTTCCCCTTCTTGTTCAACTAACTCATTTTTTTTTAAACAATAATGAGTACATTCTTCTAGAAACAATCAATAAGTTCGTAGAAATAAGTGCCACTATTCCACATAGTACAACCAATATTTCATAAATTCCATAAGTGTCAACATGTCTCCAGAGACTTGAACCCACACTACTTGTGACACAAATGGTGAATCATGCCACTTGAGCTAAGTTCCTTTGGCTTTTTTTACCAACTCTTATTAGCTTCTCCTTTATGTTTCATTTGTTGATAGTATATTTGTGCCTTATGGATAACTTCATCCATAGCTTTTGGATTGTAAAACTCCAACCATTCCTTCATAAACATAACCAAGCTACTCAAGAAACATAGTACTTCAGCCTTTTCCTCACGTATGTAGGGAGCATACATTAACAACGATGTAAATTTCACGACAAATTCATCCATAGAAAGTTTCTCAAACCTAATGTCATGAAATTCCTTCACTTTTTCATCATAGAATTGCTCAGTAAAATATTTATCCTTGAAATATTTATGAAATGTTTCCCATGTCACTTCTTGTTCATTGACTCCATGCACAACATCGACCTCCTCCCACCACAAGGTGGCTTTTCCTTGAAGCTCGCAAATTTCCATACCAACCCCCAAATTATTGTCATATTCATAGATATGAAAATATTATGATTTATATTTATTAACAATGCTTCAATTATCTCCTCTGTTTCACCATAAAATGTTGCATTTTTATTTTTCTAAATTTCCCCTGAAGTTTTTACTTCTATCTTTTTGCTCTTTTCTAGCAATAAACATTTCAATATTCTTCCTCATTCACATCTTTGTCCCCTTCCGATCCCTTGGGTATGACTTTTATCAAGCATATTGTATTTTATTCATCTAAATGGCTCAACTTTGTTCCCATTATTAGGACTTGGAATGAAATTTCGATAATTTTTCCTATTAATGAGACTTTTCCTTATCTATTCTTTTTCCCACATCAACTGCTCATTGCCAGCTCTTAAATTCTCCATCTCTATCCATATGTTGTACTATTTCCAACAACATAGCAGTGGGGTTTCGAGACTCCTCTCCCACGGATTCACATTTTACAATTGAGTCCTAAGAATGTTAAACGAGATCTTATAAATGGTCTCACAAGTGGTGTATTTCTTGCTCCACTTCCTCTCTGCATCACGCTTTCTCTATGGAACAATAACACACTTTTTTACTTCCTTGGTTACTCTATGTGAACCACAATGTAGTAATCCTGGCTCCCATATCACTTATAACATCCACCCAAAAGAGAGAAAGAAAGAAAGAAAGAAAATATATATATATATATATATATAAACCCTTAGGGAAAACAAATATTATAATTTTTTTTACTATTGATAAACCAATTATATAAATTATTTCACTTGAATTTTCATTTGACCATTCACATTCATATTGTCCTTATATTGGTTACATACTATGGATATGATGCTTTGATTGTTACGCATTTAAATTTTTATTAATGTCTAATACTTTAGGTTATGTCAATGAGTTTGTATTGAATTGATGGCCATTGTAGCACTTGCTCTATTTTATTTTCTAAAGTTGTATTATGTATAGTTGTGGTCTGTCTCATTAATGGCTCTTGCGTTAGTCTTTATCATATTTAATAGCTAAAGGATTTTACAATGAATGAAATGTTGTCTACAGGAAAATAAATATACTAGAAAATGAGGACCTCAACCTGTCACATATTAATGACATGTGGCATAGTCAAACGTGAAGTTCTCCTCATGCCATGAAGAGATAAATGAGAATAATGGAGATTAGACCAAGCTCAAGAAATACATGTCGTCTGTACATGAAAAAATTAAATATATGAGAGCTCTGAGTGTGCATGTGGACTAAGAATTAATTATTTGACCAAGCTCAAGAAATCCATGTCGTTTGTATAAGAAAACTTTAAATGGAGGAGATTGTAGAGTGTGCAGGTGGACTGAGGATTAATTCTCAAAATGGTATATTTGTTGGGTTGTGTTATATTCTTTCCACGTAGTTAACAGGAAATTTGAGGGGTACTCGTAACCCCACTTTATGGGGTCCAGGGCAGCACCACAGAAAAATGTTAGGTTAGGTGGGACCACCTATGGTTTTGTGCATGATTTTTGCACATGGTTTTTGGATGCAATGCTTTTTCAGTCCATGGTATTGGATGTGATGGTTTCAGTCCATGGTATTGGATGCTTTGGCATGTATAAATATGTATTATAAAATTGAAAGGAACATAATGAAAAATCAAGTTGGTAGTCCCAGTTTTGGGATCCAGTGGAAAAATCTTTGTGTATATGTGTTTTATGTGTTATGCTCTCGTATTGTTTATTTTTCTGTGTTTTAGAAATTGTATGTAACTAACTTTTGTACAGGGTTAAAACCTACATTTGGTTTCAGAGTTGTTTTGGCTTCAAGGGGACGCCTTTGTTGCTGAGGGGTTTCACTCGGGCATGTGGTAGACCCTGTTCAGTGGGAGATCTGCAAGATCGATTATGGTGGTGAAAGAAGATGACGAGTGGTGGAAAGATAGAGATCGAGAAATTTAATGGTACAAGTTTTGAGTTGTGGAAACTCAAGATGTAGGACCTGTTGGTGGATAAAGATCAATGGTTCGCGGTAAATCCAGGTACTAAGCCAACGGGAATGACCGATGAAGAATGGAAGAAGTTGGATCGGAAGGCAAAGAGCACAATATGATTGTGTTCCTCAGATTTAGTATTGTTGAATGTATCAGGGGAAGATACAGAAAAGGCTTTGTGGGACAAGTTAGGGACTTTGTGTATGAATTTACAGGGTAAGTTCCTCAGACAGAACACCAAAGGACACCGCTCACAAATAGATCACAGATCAATACCACCAGTATTTTTGACGTGGTTAAAACCCTCAAAGAGGGAAACAGTCCACGGCCTGAGCCAACGCGACCACTTCAGGCAATTTATTAATAAAAGAATGAAATTTTACATAAGCTTGCTCATTGTATATGTTGGACTTCAAAATGTCATACAAATATCACTCATTACCATACATTTTTCACCTAGTATGCTTCCATTATATCACTCATTATTCACTACCATGTCACTTCATTTTCCCTATTGTTAGTCATTTATGGGTCTCATTTATATCTTCCAAATATTATCTATTTTCTTGAGCATTTTTAAGATAAATTCTTGATTAAATATTAGAAAATAATATATTTTACTTCATATATGGAAAGTGGATTGTTTTTGTGACATGTGTAGGTACAAAGGAAGCTTCCAAGACACCTTATGTGGCCTTGAATGATCAAATTCGAATTTGATAAGATAAGCCTCATGGAGAAGATCAAGGACAAAAGGGGGTTATGTGTCTAGATGGCTGAGAGATGTATGGAACTAAAGAGAGATTAGTGGATCATCATTATGAGTTTGTTATCTCATCCCATTGTATAAATGAGAGTACAATCTCCTCCATTTGTATTTTTAGAGTTCCATTTGTAGTCTTAGAGTTTGTAATCTTATAGTTGGTTTGTACATCATGATGGAGATTTTGAAATAAAGAATCATACTTTGATTTTGTTGCTTCTACATTTGAGTCTCCTTTGAAGTGGTGTGCTTGTGGAGTTATGGAGGGGCCCCATGGCCTCACTTGCATGCTTATTTTAGGTATAATTTAATTTATGTTTTTATTTCATTTCAGCTTTTAAGTTCTTGTTAGATATTCTAATTGTTGGAAGAAATCTTAAAATTCATGTGTTCTTGTAAGGGAACCATAAGATCTCCGACAAATTAGGAATCTCTCTAGTTTGTTTAGTTGTTGGAAGAAATTTTAAAATTCATGTGTTCTTGTAAGGGAACCTTAAGATCTCCGACAAATTAGGAATCTCTCTAGTTTGTTTAGTTATTGGAAGAGATCTTGTCGAATGTATTCTTGTAAGAGAACCAATAGATCTCAGACAAATTAGAAAACTTTCTACACCTATAGGTGGTACTTCTAAGTTACCTTCCCAAGTTGACATTAGTTGAACTCTAATTTGCATCTACATTTTAGACCAAATAGTATATAACATTTCAAAGTTTAGATTGGATTGGATGATTATCTTTTTAGGTTTAAGCCTGAAGAGAAGGCACTAAGCCTTGAAAGGTGCACCATCATATGTATGAATAAAGCAGATCACAGAGAAGCAATTGCAAGGCAAGCATAGTCAAAGTTCAAAAGGCTACTGATCTTAAAGTTCTTGACATTTCACTAGGAAATTTCATCCCCATGTGTAGCCACTATTAGGTTCCTATAATAATAGGATTCATAATTTTTGAATTGGCTATGATCAATCTTGTAATATTGTACATACTTTTGCTTTCTATAAAATGTTTTCCTATATTAAAAATAAAACAGTAAAGAGGGTAAGTCCTAAAAGAAAAGTCAAAGGACTAAAAGAAAAGGGTTAAAAAGGAAAATAAAATATGAACCCCACCAAAAATAAATCAAAATAGATTATGAAAGTGATGCAAATTCAAATGCCACTACTTTTTACTTGCCTTGAAAAATAAGATTGTGTGTAGCTTGTCAAAATGCCAAAATCCATGATGGTCAAATAGTTTAATCTTGATCCATTACTAGATTTCATGTTGGTAGATAGAGAATGAAGATCTAGCCGAACTGTTTAATCTTGGCATATTAGTAGTTATGTAGAGAATAATAAGGAGCTCATTAGTTTAATCTGAGTCCTTGGAAGTTATAAGCTTAGAATTAGATAGTTTTCTTATCAAAGAAAAATAAATACAGGGTCAGCAAGCTCAAATTCACCCAATAAATGAAGAGAAAATGCTAGGGTAAATAAAGGGTAGGTAGAAGAGGTTTTGGAATGCACAAGGTTGCTAGCTCAAATGCACCTTTATCATGCTTAAAGCTTATGTTTCATGTGCAGGAGGAACTATCAAAAGAAGGAGGACATTCACAAAAATTGTGTATTACTTTGGGTATTTACCCTAAAAAGTTCTATATGATTTTAGGCTGAATATTGAAGCTTACTCACTAATTTCCCCTCATTTCGCTAAACCCCTACATGTCTAATTTGATAATTTCTCTTCATTACCCCTTCATTACTTTCTATTCTCTAATTTCCCCTTCTTCATTTCAAAGTACCCTTCCCTCTTCATTTCCCCTTGTAATAACCCTTTCCCTTCATTTTAACCCTTTTTCCCCTTCATTTCACACTTTTCCCTAGACATTATCCTTTTAGAAATCGTTTTCCCCTTATTAATTTCCATTTTTCCCTTAAAAACCCACTAAACCCCCTTATCCTAAGTTATATCCTAACCTATAGTCCCGCTTTATGTATATTTCCCCCCCCCCCACTATAAAAATCTCCAACCCTCAGTAAACCTTTGATTATATGTAACCCCCCACATTATTAATCCCCAGGCCCCACCAATCACACCCCGACTTAGTCCTTACAACTTCGCCACGTGATAGCCCTTCGATACAACTGCTCCCAGATCTGACAGCCCATATCTGTATCATGCCCTCCCGTCGTTTGATAGTTAAAATTCCAAAAGCACGTGAGATTTGCGGTTTTTCCCGGGTGCTCTTTTACTATGTGGCAGCCCCACGTTATATCGCATGCTCTCACAAAATACCACCCTTCACTCAAAAGCAGTGCAACATTCCATAAAACCGCCTCCCCACGTAAAAGCAAATCGCCCACTATTCATCTATTAACCCCGTGCCCAAATTTAACCGTTGTCAGTTAAAAGCCAAAAAAAACCTCATTTTCACTCTTTCATTGTTATTTCATTGCAAAGACCTCTGCAAACCAATTATGAACCCCAGGAACTCTGCTCAACCATCTTTTACCCATTTATAGCCTGGAGACCTTGCAGACTCCAAATTTAAGCATCACACAGACAATTGAAGCCTCAGAAAACTCCACTGCTACCACAGAACCCTATCTATGCACCAAATCTCTATTTTCCAGGTATTCTTGAAAGAACCAGAATAACCCTCTACTTAACTTTGCACAGTAATTATAAAAGTTTAATTAATTAAATTAATTAAAAACCTTACTAAAGTGAAGAAACCCTTTCCTGCAAACTGTATTCACTCCTCCCACTATTCCTGAAGTTTTGAGTTTACTCCCAAAAGCCAAAAAATTAATAATTCAATAGAATAAACCAAATTATGGCTTCCCAAAGTATTATAAATGAGAAACCCCTGCAAACCCCTCACCTGGATATTGACCACCTCCTATTGGCTGACAGAGATTCCAAATTAAAGACAAAGTTTCCCCTAGCCATCTATTGAAACTCCACTACTGGATTAAAGACAAATTTGTGAACGAAAATAATGACATTCATCTATGGGAATCCAATTTTCCCAAACACTTGTTCCCACAGGTATACCAGTTCCCCGAAATAATCCATCCATGCAAAAATTATTATATCCCAAGCCAAAGAGCCATAGTCTCTCGTGACCAGTAGATTTTGTTTACAATCACTGCAGAATCAATAAACCAAATGTTGCAGATCCAGCCAAGACCAAATGAACCCCATTTTCCATTGAATACCTACTTGAGCTTTATTTGAATTTGGACCTTCCCAAGAGGACTCAAATCTTCCAAACTTTCATTCTAGAAGAATCTCATACCCCTACAGGCAGTCCTCCATACTCAGCCACCATTTTCTCTGAGAGGGCTAGACAAATTGTGGCTATGCTCTCTTGTAGTCTAGGATACACCACTAATGAGCATGTAGATGAGCATGCACTTGCTTTCCTCTCCATTTTTTTCCCAGCCAAGCCTCCAGCAGCAGTGTTCAATGTTGTCCAATTCTTGGCAGATAAAATCCATGATCAATTGATCAGGTTGCCAAATGAAAGAGTATTTAAATACTCTTCAGTGTTGTTCCACATGTTTTTATATTTTCAGTTAGATAAGTTTCCAGTAAATATCCATAAGTTGGACACTAAGGGCCATCCCCGATCAGTGATCTTTCGGACACCCTTAATCCAAAAGTATTCCACTATTTTCAGTTACAAAGAGTTCATTGATTCCTTTGTGCATCCAGTTGTAAATATGCTAACCAGTAGCAATCAACCCAGTTTCAGTGATGAGATAAAAGAGTTTTGCAACTATCTAAGAATAGTAGAATAGGAGAATGGTATCTATACTAGGACCATACTGAAATTAGAATATATGGATGCCATCTCACTCTCTATAAGTTGCTCAAATATCTTCCCATGAGGATATTTTCATTAGAATATATCAGGCATATTATAAACTCAGATGATGTGAATTTCCTATCAACTAGGAAGAAAACACAATTCAAGATAAAGAACTAGCTTGGTCCTTTCATATGTAATAATAGGGAGGCTGGAGAAGAAGCAAAGAAGTATTTACATGAACTAAAGTTCAGTAGCAGTTTTAAATGGCAGTATGACCCTTTAGGATTCATAAACAAAATAAGGCTCAATTTTAAATTAAGCCCTTTTATGCATAAATCCAGGGTAGACATTGAAAAGTGTGCCAACCAGTCAGAGTGGTTGGAAAATACCTTGATAGATATGGAGAAATAGATGGATACTAGTTCCATTCTGCATACTCTAGCCCTGCAGGAGAAAAGTACAAAAAGGACCAAGGAAGAAGGTTCTTGCTCAAGCATAGATACAACACATGACGGATTTGAAATCATGTACAAGAAAAATCCCAAGCTAAATCCTATAAATGAGCAAGAAGATAAAGAAGAGGTCATTGAGACAGTAAAGACACTTCAAATCATGGACATAGATATAGGGGTCAGAGAAAATATAACTGCATTGGTTTCAAAGGAAACTCATCAACCATCCACCTCTAATACTCAAAGCATTCAAAAATAGCTTAGCATAGAGGTTTCATCATCAAGCAAACCAATGGACAGGGAAAAGGACATAACGAAGAAGTATAAGGGGATCAAATTAAGAAATGAGGCATTGAAAGCTAAAACATATGCCCAGTACTTCAAACAAAACCCTGGCAATCAGAATAGGTTAATGTCATCTTTTGACATTAAAATTGGTAAAATGCAAATGACCTTTTTGCAGCCTATAGTCCAGCAACCTAAATCATCAACAGACTACAGGAAGACTGAATTTGAAGTTTTGGCCAAAGATGTTCACCCTATTGATCAAATTGATTTCCATAAGAACACGGGTGAAATGATATACTCAACAATGACCAACAAGGCCATGAGTGTTCAGAAGCTTCAAAACTCTCTAGACAACATCACAACAAAGTTTAAGCTAGAGAAAGCATCATCACAGACAAAGGATAACATAATCAATTCATTAGAAGACTTGGTAATTAAAATTCGATATAATCCAAATGATATCAAGGCTACAAAAAAACTAATAAATAAGAAAGATGAGGATATTTCTGCTTTAAAGAAGCAACTGAAGTTACCCTCTTCTGAAGATCCACAAGCCAAGGAGGTCCTAGAAAGCCAAACCCAGAAAGATGAGATGATGGACCTCATTCTCGAGCTAAATTCTCAATTAACATAAATGGAGAAGGAATTGGTTGAGTTAATACAGTTGAAACAATTCATCCTTGAGATAGCCACTTCCACTACTATTCCTTGTTGAGATTGCAACAAGATGATGGAGCTTAGTGAAAAGAGTCACCTTCACTAAGTGGGCCTGCAGGAAAATTATGGCGCAAAGTCTATTTTTAGACATATGGATCATGTCTATGAGTTGCAGGATGTTGTTTATGGATGATTTGTCAAGTTGAAAAAAAATAGATGGACTTCTATTTTTAGGCAACAGCGGTGACACTGTCAACTCTAATTATAGAGCAGTCAAATATTATTAGCTTATAATAATACTTAGACTATAAACTTTATCTTATTCTCTTGGAGTACTTCAATTTGAGCTACAGATGTGGCACATGCAGCTGTCAGAAGGAAATACGTTTTCTTTGTGGGTCAGTTGAGTTGTTACATGCATGACTTCAGTTAGAACTCAATCAGTTGAGTTTGGTGGAGTTGATTGTGGAGTTGATGGAGTTGTGTTCAGTTTGACTTGGTTAAACAAGTTGTAATTAGTCTAACTGCAAATAGACTAATGATGAGTTGTTAAACTAATTATTAACTCATAATGCAACTAAATAATACATTAGTTAACTCAGTTGCATGTCAGTGCATGTTCAGTTCAGCAGGGACAGGTGTTAGAGGATCAGATTGCTATCAGTTGTGACTATAGTTGTGCATGAGGATTTGCACAATCAATGGGATTGAGTTATGCCAATGAGAATAGGCCAATACCAAGTGATTATAGCCTCTGCTCACGTGATTCCTAGTGTGAGTGATTCTTTTGAGGTAAATACGAGTTTGGTTCAACCATTCTCATCCATTTTTCTTGAGCAGGTATTGAGCAGTGGAGGCAGGCAAGAAGTGGAATAGATTTGGAGATCATATATGAGCTATATTGTCTATAACAGGTGGAGATAGTACTGGATACTTGTGAGAAGTATTGACTATTGTAATGTTACATGTTCTCAATCATTAATATACATATAGTGTGGGGTTTTGGGGTTTTTAGCTGTAAGCTTTCCCCGGGTTACATACTGTGTTAATGTGTGCATGCTCATGATGTTTTATTGTTATTGATGCTGCTATATTGATGATCAACATAGAGGAGCTTATGTACTGTGTATGTATTCTGAAATAGTACATGATCAGGATAATATCCATTGAATATGTGTTTATTATTCAAAATTTCTACACTCCCATTTTGGACTCCTCACTTGTTGTGAACGAGGATCAAGTTGTCAATGGAGTTGGTGTCATGCAGTCAACCTGTGCCATCTGTTATCGGGAAAACTAGTGTCCATTCAGAGCTGATAGTCCCACTAAGACGAGTAGCTATCTTAGAAATAAACAAACTAAAGTTACTTGTGTTTTCCTTTATGAGAGATAGATGAGAGAGAAGCAAAAGTACCAACCTTAGTCTTTTGCTTGGCTCCTTGCTTGTTTCCTCCCTCCTTTGACAAAGCCTCGCCACTCCTTCCTTACTTGTCTTGCTTCAAAGAACATCTATAGAGTCAAAGCAGGATAATACCATCAAAGCATAGAGATCTATAACCATAAACAATATAGGATCAGATGTATATTAACCATACAAATGCATACATCAATACAAGATTCTGAAATATACAAGAATATGGAGGAAAACTCAAATATCTTTATTGATAGAAGTAGTAGAAGTGAGGATTACAACCAATATGTCTAATCTAGCGCCATCCTCCCAGCATGAAAGCCCTCTTCACCTCATGAAAAGCTAGATCACCCAACAATACAATGTTGCACAAAGAAACCAACAACACTTCCTTATAAAATACAAAATTCCAGCCTCTAGATCTCTAGGATGAGGGATCCATATATAGATATTTGTAGGTGGGTGAGTCAGCTTCTGGATTTTTATTAGTGACATTTCTCTAATAGTTCTTGGTTCCACTTGGAGATTTCATGATCTATTACTCATCCCTGGGCGAATTTAGAGAGGCAAGTGTCAAATGGACAGTTTCTAGAAGATTCTCTGGGTTTCCACCTAGCCAACTGCCTCTTCCATTTGTCTACTCTCACTCATCGCACCCTACAAAAGAGATTTTTAGTATCCATCACACTTTTTGCATGTAGCAGGTGAGATGCATCGCACCCTTAGCACTGAGCAGTCTATATGGTCCACTTTTGACCAGTTCTGAGTAGTTTTTCAGGGAGAACTTCTGGGAGATGATGTAATCAGCTGATCTTGTTCCTTTAGGGTATGAAACAACACTTTTAGGGGCTTAGAATCCCTTGGTTTATGGACATATGAGATTGGAGTTGCAGTGCCCAAATATGTCTATAACAGTTGCCCCCTAAAGCATGAGGTCGTAAATCTTCTGATGTCGGGTGAAATGCTTTATCATGAGGATCCGAGGTTTTTCGAATTGGAAGGTGACCTGTAATAAGATACAATACAATACATTATCTTCATAATATTTTCATGATCTAGCTAAGGTGGGAATTCCCATGCTCAGCTTTATAAATTCATTTTCATGTACGTAGGACAAACAACTGTCTGTGTGGCAGACTGATGATTCTAGTAGAGCATCATCCCTTGGCTTGGATGATTATCTGTGCAGCTATGATGTAGATTTGATGTCTTTATTTTCCTGAATATATTGCAGCCCGAATGGATGAAACTAGATTCGGGGTCTTCAAACTCGTTCAATCTTCGCCTTATGTACAAGTCGATCCATGTGAAAAGATGTTATGATGTCGAACATGGAAAGACATCGCCTGATTACCAACCAATGATGTAAGTTGTTAACAAGTGCGGAGGAATCATTGATAATGATAATGACCCTCAAGGTACTGTAGTACAATTCACATGGTGCGAATACATGAGTTGATTTCAAACACCACGCAAAATCTTCTGGTCGAAGGCCATTGATGTAAACCTATCACTGGAAGTGAGAAACTTGCCATTGAGGCATGCAAGCTTCAAAGTGCTGAAAGGGTTGTTCCTAAGTCAACTTCTCGGATAATGAGCTGATGTCGACAAGAAGTAACCTATCGTAGGAGGGCCTTAATGAATCCCACATCTACGACATGAAATAGAGCAAATGATTCTGTGGAGGTGAAAAAGATCTGATGATACAAGTTTCAAGGTGGCGGTCATGAAGGAATGAAGCATGAAGGTATTAAAGTGGATGAGATGTTAGCTGGGTTAGTGAATTCTCTGAGTGACTTTTCTTGAACATATCGGCAACACTGAAATGGATTGGTAGCGTTAACCCCAAAAATGGATGGTCTGAAAGACCAATGGTGGTATGACCAGTGAATGGAATAACCCAACCCGACTCAATCATGGTGATGGAGCGAAAGTGTCATGTTCAAGGGCGACCTGCTACCAATAAATTTTCTTCAAGTTTTCTTCCCAATTTTTCCCCAGTCATTTCTAACCAGTACCTCTTTATTTTTGTCAAGCTTGAGGAGGATAACATATGCTTGTTTTATAATTTGCCCTTCGGGCAAACCTGTCACTATGTTTTAATGAGCCTAGCGACAGTGAAAATCGTTCTTGTCTGCATGGACAAGTTTTTCGCTATTGTTTTAACGAGTTTAACGAAAAAGATAACTCGGTCCTTTTTAATTTTAGAGAGTCTAAAAAGAGATGGAAAGGCAACTCTAGTAGTCCTTTTTCATAATATAATCCCTTAAGTCTGAAAAAGTATAAAATAATATGAAAGGGATGACTTTTCAATAGCTTTAACGAGCCGAACAAGGCAAACGCTCGATCTTTTTGTGTAATGATCCCTAAGGTCCAAAAAGATTAAAATATAGAGGAGGGATGGCACTTCTGATCACTTTAACGAGCTGGAGAGGCCAATTGCTCGGCAATCTTTTCATATTTTACAAGTCATATGAAAAGAGCTTAAAGGAGACTCGTCTTTGAGGAACGGGTGATATTTTTGGATAGCAACTAGTTCCAGGTAAGGTTTGGAACTTTTCAATCATGGCATTGTAGAGAAGGTGGCTAATAGAATCACTCGTCGCAGTTGTTCCTCAAAAGGGTAAATAATCAAACAGAGGTGTATGATCAGCTAAAACAAAGCGGAGATGATGGTAAGAACACGATCAAGGTTCAAAAGCTGATAAATATGCGATCGCAATGGTTATTTACAAAAGGTAGGTTCATTTTTTAATGAGCTTGAACTCTGGGGGAACATATGCTCATAACTAGGTTTATTTTTTAACGAGCTTGAACTTTGTGGAAACATTGCTCGTAACTAGGTTTATTTTTTAACGAGCTTGAACTTTGTGGAAACATTGCTCGTCTTCAGTTTCATGTGTACACAAGCTTAAAATGAAAAACTATTCTTTTTATAAGTTTGCATGCCCCCAGCATAATGATGCAAATCAAGGTGCATGCCCCCCAAGCTTCATTGCATTCAACGCGGTGGTTGGAATGAAGGTTTACCTTCGAGATCTTTGAGAGACTCGACTTGGATTTTACAAGATCGCAATCAAAGATTCAATTTGGAAAGGGAGTTGTTTCATTTTTTAATGAGGTTGACACGGGATAGGAACTATCCTCAGAATCCACCATATTTATAGTATTTGATAGAAAATTAAAAACCGAAGCATGATTAACGTCGATGGAATAATCTTCGTGGTAATTTGGAAGGTGGGAATGATGGTGGTAATCTTCCCATGGTACCTCTCCTATCGTCATTAACTGAATGATTCCTTTGTCTGTAGAATGTACATGCGACCAAGGATCTGAAGAGGTGCCATATTCCTTAGACCTAACTATCCAAACACTCGATGAGCGTTGATTTGGGTTTGCCCCCCAGGTTAAGAAAATTGATTGCTACAATATTTCTATTGGGCTTGGAGGCAATACCTGGCGATGATCCATGCTAAAAAAATGTTCAGAAATATTCTGAATCTATGTAGATATGGAAGATATCATATTGCAGGTTTCCATCATGGCCACTTCCGCCAAATTAGTCAGAGGCGGTAAGGAAAAAGTATCCATTAAGGTAAGGTCTTTTAGGAGGCCTACTCCGATATTTTGAAGTGATTGAGAGCTTCCATGGATGATTGGAATGCTTCCCGTAACTTGTGAACTATTGGGGAGGAAGGTTTGTTGATCAACGATTGTAATTCCTCCTTGAAATGGAAATGCAATCTTTCAAAAATATGTTGACACAACGGCAGCCATAGCATAAATCCAGGGCCTTCCCAGTAGGATATTGTAATAGAGGTTTCCATCGATAACTTCGACGTCAATTTCTACTGTCTTTCTCCCTAGTTCAACTTGCAAGTTACTTAAAATCTCGTACAGGGTGTATGTTCATCCATCAAGTGATTTTAATGTCATTGATGATCTTGACAAGGGTGGTGAGCCTAAATTTTTCCAGCAACTCATTGACATAATGCAAGTAGATGCCCCCTCATCAGTGATTGTTTGATGAACAGTTTTTTTGAGGGCTTTCACTTGGATGAGGAAAACGAGTTGAGCTAGTAACTGGGGTTCATATCCTTTATGATTAAAGGCCACAAGATTGGAATCCGCTGGGTCAATCCCACCTATTGCTGATAATAGACCCTGCTTTTGGGAGGGACAATTTTGCAATACTTCAAGCGTCGACATAGTGGATGGTGATTGGGCCATATCCTCTACTATATTATAATTCTATGTTGCTCTGGCACAAGGATTAAATGTCGATTTGTGTACTACTCCCTTTGGAAGCTTTATCGTTAGCTCAGGAATGTTGGGTGGCACAACTTCGGTCAAAGTTGTTGTTGAACTACTAGGTTGATCAGTAGCCTTGTTGTTCGACAGCTATGGATTCCCATAATCTTTATTCCTTGTTGATATCAAGGAATCATTTTTCTGTTTTGAAATGGAAAACATAAGGACTTGGGAAGGGGAAGCACTAGTCGCTAGCAACCATCTTGGTTTCTAGGTTTCGAAACGGATCGGTCAATACTGCTGAGGTTTTTGAACTTTTAAAGAACTTCTTAATATCAGCTTTATACTGACAATCTCTCATCCAATGGTCTTCATCACATATGTGACATGGCCCAGGAGGTTTCTTTTGCCTAGAATGGTTTGCAGAAGATTTTTCAGGAGACAAATCATCATGTTTCTTCTTTTTGCTTTTCCCTTTCTTCTTGCCCCCTGGTTGCTTTGGTTCTTTGCCTTTGTCAGTTGACACAGCATTAACCTTCGAGGCAAGAAGTTCTTCATTTGCATTTTGACTAGAAACCGTACGGGCTTTCTTAGACGTAGCCTTTTCAGTTTTTGTGTTGATCGTACCTATCACGCCATCACCGGCATGAGAGTCTTTATTTGATTTAGGAGCAGGAGGAATGGAAAACTTTGATCTAGGAGCATCAAGGATTTTGTCATAGAGTGTGCCAGACTGAGTATAGATCAAGTCTAGATATTGTGCATGAGTAATGACTTGCTCTTCAGTGACAAATCCCCCTTTAGCCACATCTTCTATAATAGAAGGTAACAATGACTTAATAAACCATTTAGCTAGCAGCTGATCAGGAACATATGTTTTTACCATTCGACGACGACATTGCGACTCATGAATATGATCAGACATGTGAGTAGTTGTCATCTGCTTAAAATTGGTAAGAAGCTCCGTTTCTATTTCGTACCTTATGGGTAACTGAAAATGGGTTAAAAAGGTGGTGGTGAGGGCGCTGAAGTTATCGAATGAAGCTCTAGGCAATTTGATGTACCATTTTGTTGTCGGACCAGTTAATGTTCACTGAAAAAGGCGAAGCCTAATCGAATCATCATTCAGAGTGTTGGACGAACCCCATAGATGAAAGGTCATCACATGATTCAATGGATCTTCACCTAGATTTCCATTGAATTTAGGAATATCTGACGGAAGTTTATGAGGAATTTCCGGCCACCAAGGGGCGTAAGCAATTGGATCATTTTTTAGCCAATTCAGATCTGGTAATTCTAAAGTTGCTACGAAAGGCAACTGTTGATTCAGGTTTAGTGAAGCATACCCAGGATAAGATGGGATTGCCTGAGCTGTGGGTCTTTGCATACCAGCATAATGTATTTGATGCTGATAACTTTGATAAGGTTGATGGGCATAACCATTATAATATGATTGTTGGTAACCGTTTTGAATATACGGCTGCCCATTACCTGGAAAGCTTTGTTGCTCAGGTCCTCAATAAGCTTGTTGGAATTACAGTTGTTGATATTGCACAAGCCATGGCTATAAGACCATTTTTTGTTGCCCAATACTGGATGTTTGACCAAGATGAGGGGTTATAGTACCTGTTTGAGCCTGAGTCACTTCAGTTAAGGATCCAAGAATCGGTGGTTGTGATTGAGTCGTAGAGACGAGATGCTGTTGTAATACGACCTGAGAGACTGGAGGTTGACATACAACGGGCAGCGCTTATACTTGCGACACCATCACAATAGTCAGTGTAGTGGGAATATTCGACACAGGATGATTTTGTTGTATTGAATATATAACTCTTGGCTGTTGAGGTAGTATTGGTATCTAACCACTGGATGTGATTCCAGCCTAACCGAAATTCTGTTGTGAACTATCATATCGTTGTTCTCCCCAAGGGAATAGTGAAAAGGCATACTGCCCCCCATATGGCGCAATCCAGTGTACAAAGGGAAAGTTGGCCTTTGGAGATTGGACTTCCCAAATTGATACTGTTGTGAAGAATCAATTTGTTGAGACTCAACATAAGAAATTCTAGACAAGGTTCCAGACGAACAAATACGAACAGACCATACTGTCGAAACAGTCCCTGAGTGGACTCCATCTAGTGGTTGAGAACTAGTTGGGACATATGGTATACCAACGAACATTGTTGGAGTAGCAGTAGGAGGTTCTGTTGTTGTTGTGTCAGATGACACAGTCCTAGATGTCGATGGTTGTTCAGACATATCGAGTCTATCCAAAATACTTCTTAGCGATTCTACAGGGACTTGCGATGAAGGATGACTAACTTCTATAGTAGAAGGATATAGGTGGATCCCAGTTCCAAAATGCAACGGGGTACTGGATGGAAGATCCTCCATAATCTCTTCTATAGCAATCAGTCTAGGTGGAAGAGGTAGACCGTCAGGTCCGTAAAATATTTCTGGTGCCGAAGAAGGTACAGACTCTGTAGCGACAGATGTTTGAGGGGTGACACCTTTCGAATCAGCCCTAGATGGAGTTGGTTCAAGAATAGAAGTGTTTACTGTTACATTAGGATCAGTTCTAATGTCCTCTTGTAACTACGAAACTTCTTCTGTAGAGGCAGGGATACCAGAAATAGTTGGAGTAACTGGAGTCTCCAAGGATGTTGAAATACAAGTTTCAAATAAACTAGAACACTTTGACCCAGTTAAACAAGATCGCTTGGCCCGTGTTACGCAGTAATTTGTCACTATCTTCCTGTCAGTCTCCCTGCTGTGTCATGAGACCAAATTCATCATGCTTATGCTCTCTAATGTGTCCAAATGACCCACTTTGCCAAAGTTTCCTCTATCATCGCGACTGTTTTAAAAATAAACACGCTGATGAGCGCTCCTAAACAGACTCAATGCGCTGCCAGCGTGGAAGCAGACGCCTTTCCCGCGCTGGTCGAATTTCATGTGACAGCGCGCTGCTCTTTATGTCTGATCGCGCTGATATGACTAGCCTTGTTATTCAGCAGCGATGCCAGCACTCCAGTACGGTTATGCACCCGCGATGATCCAGTTTGGGCAAATTTGTTCTAACAGTCGGCCTTCCAGATGACTCCAGACCTGGTTGTTGGCCTTGTAAATGTCGCCCTCCCTTCTTTGGCATGTTTGTTTCGTCATTTGAGCCACCTTCCTTGGAGATAAGCTCATCTTCACACCATTCATGGAGACTCCTTCTCCTATTTAAGCCTCCACCATTGCCATGAGCTGCTAGTTTGGAATTGATTGTGTTTTCAGCATTGCTGACAGTATTGTAAGCTTGATAGGCAGCTGGTGTGATAAGTGTGGGATTGCTATAGTGCTTAAGGAAGGTTGTGGAGTGTTTCCATATAGTGTAAACTTGTGTGAGAGAGAGAGTTGTCTTAGGATATCTACTTTCAAGGGTGAATGCTTGAAGGACTTGCTGGCTGGACCCAACCAAAGGAGGATCTCGACGTTAGAACTTGGTTGTATTCTCTTTTGTTTTGTTAATAAGATAAACGACTATCATTATGGTTCCACTCATGTGTCTTTGATTATGATATTTGAGTTGTATCTTTTCTAACCGGTACATAGTTGCATTTCCCAGATTTTATTCTTGTATTTGTCTTGTCCTTTGCTTGTGCAGGTGTATGTTCACGGAGATCGTGAGGATTGCGACCAGCTGAAGCAGAAGAACGGAAGCGAAAATACTTCTACAAATATAAGCGTTGGATTTGAGGTAGGCTCTTATCTTGGCCTTTATTTTGCAATTAGGAACCTGCGTGTTAGTGTGCTTGATTGTTGCTAGACCTCAGTTAGACTAGAGGGATCGCCTTTGTCCACAGAGGGGATTTACGTACACAACAATTTTGGCGACTCCGCTGGGGAGATCAACCTTGTTGTTTGAATTGTAAGCTTTAGACGGAGCCTGAAGCATGGCCAGTTAGCCTTCGAAACGCTATTGCTCTGCATTAGCGAAGTAGATCAAAGCCATTTTATTCAATCTCCAGTTTTGTTTATGAATTGAACAGCTTGGAGTTGGCTTTTGTCCTTTTCTTGTTCATTTTGTCCTTGAATTGGATTTTTGCTCTCTTTTTGAAGTTTGGGGATTAGTTCTCTGCTTCTAGGTTTCCTTGTTCAATCTGGGAAGTACCTTGATTGTTTAAAGAGTGATTACCTTGGTTTGGGAGTTTTTTGGCTTGATTGTGGTCATTTTTCGACTTCATCGCGGTTTTTTATAAAATAGTCGCGCTACCATCGCCTAGCTTTTTCTGTGATTCCTTGATCATCGCGTAAATACACCAAACAGTCACGACAGTTCTGGAAATTGAACCATCGCGGTTAAGTCGTGTTCTTCCATGCTGACATCGCCTTGTTGCTACGCGTAGGTTTTTATCAGCGCCCTGTTGTTGTGTTCTACCCACGCTGATTCCTGTAGAATTTAATTTTTTCAATTCCACCTCCTAAATCTGTTGGCCTTGTTATCCCCTGTCTTCTCCACTTGGTTTATGACTTGATTTGCATTATTTAAAGATTGAAGCACTTATTTGCGAGTTTTGTTGAAGCGGATCTCGTTTTTTTCTTTGTGACCTAGTTTTATTGTTTCAACTTTGTTGGATCAGCTTTGCTTGGTTACTCGTTTGCAAAGGTTCGTTTACTGCTTGCTTTTTGTTTGATTTAACCTTCCTCTTTTATTGCTTTTGCTTGGTTGTTTAAGTGATTGTTGTTGAATCAATTTTAACATTGTTTCGATTTCTTTTCACTACCCAGGCACGGATTACAGTTGTTTGGGGTCAATCGGCTCTTTTCCACATTTGTTTGTTATTATTTCTCAAAAACTCTTTAGTGCATTTTGTCATTATCAAAGAAGAAAATCTCTTTTGCTTTGTGATAGTTAATGAAATTTAGAGCTTTTCATTTTGATTAGTGGATTAGTAATTTTAAAGAAACGCTTAGTGATTTCCATTAGCTGCATTAGGGAAATTCTTTGTTGATTGTGTTCGTCTCATTTGTATGAAAGTTCTCTAAACTCTTTTGTAATTAGCATTCATCGAATGGAATGACATGTTTTGGCATATAGAGTGCATTTAGGGATTTTGAGGAATTACATACGGTAGGACCTGAAAACCAAAACCGTAACTCAAGATCAACTTTAAAATAAACCGAATGAACTTAAGAACGCATTGGAACATAACGCTCACATTCTAGAGGTCTAGGCTAGAGACGTGCTCCGGCGTCATTAAACCTAGTCACTTTTGCTCTCGCATTAAGGTTGGGTGATTCCTCCTTTTGTGATTCAACTGTGGTCTAGTACAGACTTGTGCTCCCACATACCGTCGCGTATATATGGGGAGACTCCACTAGGTTATCATCCTTGATCCATAGGAAGCCATGCCTGCCGCCTTACACCCCGTAATGCACCGAACACAGCATTCGGGAAGATTGACTGCCGTACGGAAAGTCCTTGGCTTTCATATGATCGATAAGGTGTATATGCAGTTTTACAGATTGTCTGGTAAACCCCTTGCCTAGTTTCTCCAGAGTAGTCACCTTTTGATCCTTTTCAGACTCCTTAAAAGAAAAGGCTCTATTGAGCATTTGTCACTTCGGGCTAATTAAATATTCGAAGGCAACTAGAGTCATCTTTTGTCCTTTTCTCGACCCTTAAAACATGAAAAGGTCAAGTTGTGTCCTAATGTCTTAAAAATTTATTCGACCACGATTACATTTACCTTGTTAGATCTTGTTTGCACTAGTTTCGAGTAGGGTTTTTAGCGTCAGCTTGAGTAGGGTTCTTTCTCGTTTAGATGGCAACTTTTCCAGAGTTCACCAACCCAGGTATCCCCTCTGATGGGAATCCTGGTCATTTCTCTCCTTTAGGAAATGTTGGTGCTCCTTACATAACAACGTTGTCCCTTCCTGGGTTAACTGTTGGGTTGCCTATTTGGTTGTTTTCAACCTCCCTGGTCCCTACCACCTCACGTGCTAGTCAATCAATTCCTACACCTGAACAACATCATGTTGATTCCAAAGTGGACCTCTCCCCTTCTTCGCCTGTTTCTATGTCCTCATCTTCTACTTCGCCTGGTGAAAGCCTGAATTCAAGTAACTAGGTGGCTAAGAAGAAGAAGAAGAAGACGAAGAAGACGAAGTATCCTAAGGGAGAGGCTAAGAGTGGAGTGACTGCTCCAAATCCAATTCAAGTCGAGCCACCCTCTGCTCCTATGTGGAAGGTCAAATTTCCTTGTAGATTGTGCAAGGATGACCACCTTCTTCGTGATTGTCCTGGCATTCCCAGGATCCTTGAAGTATGGTCTCGCGATTTGGCTCGTCCCTCATCGCCCTCTGGAGCTCATGGCGATGCTACCCTATCAACGGGCAACGGTAAGAAGGAAGGAAAAATTCGATTCCCCTGTAGGCTATGTGAAGGCAATCATCCCCTTCACCTTTGTCCACTCATGGATAAAGCTTCCGCTGTTTTGGAAAGTCTTACAGCTTCTTCGCCCCAACTCCCTGTTGGTTATCAGAGGCTCTCTTCAGATCCTCTCCCCATTAACAAAGAGATTGACTTAGATTCTTCTCTTGTCCACGCTCCTCTTCCTCAACCTGGCTGTGCTAAACCTGTTCCAGACCAACCATTGGTTGGAGAGAGTGTCAACTTGAGTTCACTGCCTGTTGATCACTCTATTCTGGAAGAGCGACATGATCATGTTCTTCTTGTCTCATCAAATTCTCGTGAGCCCGAAAATGACTCTCCTATCCCAGCTGATCTAGAGAGTCCTTCTTCGGTTCTCTTAGAGCAGGGGGCAATCATACGATTCCCCCACCAAGTAGTTTCGTCGTTTCCTTCGACTGGAGCCATTTGACCGCCTTCCGCCTTCCATCCCATGTGCCTTTCCAGATTACAGTACATGCCTATGATATGGCAGTACCTGGCACTGTCTTGGATGAGGGTGCATCTATCAGTCTTATGCCTTCAACTACTTGGCAAGCTTTGGGCTCCCCACAGCTTGTGCCGGTCGCTCGGAATCTGATGGCATTTGACAGAGGAACCAGTCAACCATTGGGGATCCTCCCATAGTTCCCTATTACTTTGGGAGGTAAAATCGTCTATATGGACGTATTGGTTACCCAAAGTGCTTTAAATTTCAGTCTTCTCCTTGGTCGTGACTATGTTTATGCCATGGGGTCCCTCATCTCTTCACTTTTCCGTGTGGTTTGCTTTCCACACGATGGAAGGATTGTGACTATCGATCAATTATCGTTCTTTAGTCCCCCGATGCCTCCTACGCAGTTGTCATCCCCTCTTGGTTTTTATCCACCGGTTGTATCTGCCCCACCACAGGTCAACTATGTGGCTACTTCTCCAGTGCCTATATCCAATGTTGTTGTCGTTGTGCATAGTGTCCTGGGGGCATTGGGTCCAGACTTCCAAGATCTTGTCCTTCCCCCGGGAGTGGCACTCTTGGAAGCTATGACTTCCTGTTCATTATGATGAAGTTCGTTCAGAGCATCGTTCTTATCCTGTGTCAAGCTCCTTAACAAATGAAACTAGGTGTCATGAGGATAGTTCTCTTAAGTGTGTCAACCTCGTAAAAATAATGAAACACGAACTCGTGCAATTCGAGTGCGATCACAATATTGTCAACCTTCACTCCATTTTTAATGGACTAAAGCTTGGGGGGCATGTACCTCGAATTGAGACATCATGCTTGGGGGGCATGCCCATTTTCCCTTGTCTTCAAGCATAGTTTGCATGTGTGTGGTCATGTGTGCTTTTAAGCTTGCGTAAAAATAAAATCCATTTCCAAGCATAGTTTGCATGTGTATTATGCAACTGATACATTAGATTAAATTTGTGTTAGACATTTGCATAGCATATAAAAACATCATCACATGTAAAAGATCCAACCATAAAAACATGTATTATATATATATTTATATATATATATATATATATATATAATATTATTATATATATATATCGTGTGGCGCACTGAGGTGCTCAAAAATAAGTGTACATGTCTAGATAGAGCCAGTGTTCTCTGTACATCTGAGACACATGTCTCTCAAAAAATCATCAGTAGGGAATAAAAGACCTAGATATCTACTGTGGTGGGTTGTGCTCCCTATGGGTCGCAGCCGCTTGCACCACCCGCCTCAAAAGGCGGTGCAACCTGGGTTCTACCCCCACTGTATGAATCTGAGCTGCTATGGGGACCTCCTCTATCCCCTGGTAGTCTGGTATCCCAACCAAAAAACCCTCGAGGTTCTGTACCATGGTCTCTACCATGTCATCTCCCGGAGGAGCCATGGCTAGAGATCTAATGCCCTGAGCATCCCTCTGCGCCTCTGGGGCCAAGCCAAGGGGTCTCGCCGGTCCCACATCTGCATCACATAGCACTTCTCATTAGGACATGTACATGAAAAAATCAAAAACATCATAAAAATAAAAATCAAAAAATGAGATCAAGTGTCTTACCACCATCGTCCCACTGCTCTCCAACAGGCAGTGGCATGTCTAGATCTCCACGGAAGTCTATCCCGACATATGGCCAGTCCTCCACAAAGATAGTCTACTTCTCCAGTCACTCTACGAAGTATACACCCCATGATACTGGTCGACCGCCACCTCCTCGTGGCATGACTTGGCCCCATCGTGTGGCCCTCGTCTCCCGGGGGCCCCTAGGTGGGTCCAGGACCATATCCTGTAGATGTAATGCTGGCACCCGCTCCAGCATGAGCGGGACTAAGATCGACCCGTAACCAAAATGCTTCGACTCACCTCGTCGACAGTTCGTCAGTTGTCTCTTCATGTTCGTTGTTACTGCTACTGCCCAGTTGAATATGGTTGGGTTCAAACATTCGAGAACCAAGCAGAGATGGGTCTTTGAGGTCTCATGATTGGCCAAGGAGCCCACTGCCTGAGTCACCATAAAGAGTATAGTCCGAAGGACGATGTCCTCCACCGTAGGAATTGCCACCTTCCCGCTCCGTGACTTGCGTGCCCGAGGACACACCCGAGCCATCAGCATGTCTAAAGTATCACCACCAGGTCACTGCCCCTCCAGAATGGGCATCTCACCTCGGCGTGACAACCCGGTCAAGAAATAGATGTCAATATAGTCAAACTCGATATCATGACCTCGGATCAGAAATTTCCCATCAATGGGATTCCAGGCCCTGATTAGGAACTCCAAAAGGTCAGGCTGTGCTCGCAAATGCGGAGTTAGGAAGAATTTGAGTAATCTACATGCCCGCATTGCATTTCAGCACCCAGCATCGGCAAAAGCCGCTATGTCCTCGTTATCATGAGCGCGTTCTTGCCAAACGAATGCCATTATGCCCTGCATGATCAAAAAATCTCATTAGGGCCCTCTTCATAAAATTTTACACGTTCATTTATCAAAAAATTGTGTTGCGCAGCGTCAGCGCGACTGTTTTTAAAACAGTCGCGCTGATAATGGCGCCCTGTGTTATTTTTTACCGGGTCAGCGTGGAAGCACATCACTTTTCCGCGTTGATCGGGGGGTGGTTAGTGCAAATTTTTCCCGATCAGCAGACCCGATAGGGAAATCCGCACTGACTGAGAGTGGAATGAGCTTCAAAAAATCCGACCAAACCACCACTTCCCACCGTTAAAATGCGTAAAAACACTTCAAAATGGAGCGCATGAAGAAATGAACCTACTTGGTGCAAGCTGCAGGATCTTCGGTGCTTGTACGGGGTGGAATTTGGTTCGTCAACCTCACAGCTCCAAAGCTCCAAATGGTAACAATGGTAAAAAAATTTGGTTTACCCTCCTATTTATGGTAAAATTTTGAAATTAAATATTATTTTAATCCATATGGGTTTTTTATAGTGGTTTTCTACCATATGCTTGGTTCCGACGTAGTTTTACTATGTTTTAATGCATGCTATCTATATCATTTTGAACAGGTTTACACGTGCGATTTTCCTTGTGCAGATTATCACGCTGGTGGAGTTACAATGGATTTATACACACTAGGTTCTGAAGCGTCGGCTTTAAGCTCTTTTTCGACGTGAAACAAGAAAAGATAGCCGAGTCTCCCTCTCGACTCGTCAAAAGCAAAGAGAGGCGGTCATCTTTTAAAGCTCTTTTTCCGACCGTTTAAACTTAAAAAGATCGCCGGATTTTTGTCGTTTCGAATTCGTTAATGGTCATGAAGCAACGTGGTTTTGAGCATTTTTTTTACTTTTTCGGGTCAAAGCCACTACTTACGAAAAGTACTCCTCGTTCGTAATGGCCGGACGGTTCTTTCGAGCATAGTTTTATACTTTTTCAAGCTCGAGAGACACAAATTTACGAAAAAGGACACCCCTGGAGTTTCCTTTTTGTTGTCTTTTCAAACTCTCTAAACATGAAAAGACGCCGAGTTTTTCCTTTGTCAGACTCGTTAAAACTTTAATGACATCGGGTTTCATCATGATGACGCATCTCAAGCATATGCTATCCCCATCAAGCTTTCCATCTAAAAATAATCGGGGTACTCGCCAGAAATGGTGGGGGAATAAAGGAACCATAATCATCGTCATCGGCAGTATGTCGCTCTTGAACATGGCACTTGTCTGCATTTGTGTATGGGTGGGGAAATCTCATCTTGTTTCACACTTGCCTCTGTGGGTTTGGGTTATCCTATTTGACCATTCATCTGCTCATCGTCTTGTCGTTATGACCACTGATAATTTGATATCAAATACTGCCAAATCCGCTGTTGTGCCGCCGATATGTTCAAGAGAAGTTGACCTCTACAGAATACTCAACCTCCCTCTAATATCTCGCACAAAACATGTTATCCCTCCTTGTCTCGTGTCGGTGATGTGGGAAACATTATGGCCCACCTTCGATCAAGATCACTTCCTGTCGACTTTAGCTCATTATCCAAGAAGATGACCTAGAGACTCCCTTCAGGTGCCTTAGAGCCTGCATGCCTCAATGGCAGGTTCTTTGTGTTCGAAGCGAGGTTTTCATCATTGGCCTCCGATCGGACAATTCTACGGGTGTTCGACACCGGCTCACTGATTCACACACCGTGGATTGTACCTATAGTACCTTGAGGACCATTGTCATTATTGATGGTACCTCTCGCGTCTGTTAACAGTTTTCATCATTGACTGGTAATCAGACGATGTTCTCCACTGTTTCGCTTCACTCTGTATCGCATTGGCTTGAACTTTTCTGTTGCGGTCGAGTTGGAGCGGCAAGGGGACCCCGGATTGTGTTATTGAGTCCGGGGTTGCATTTTTGTGGAATTATCTGTATCACTACATGACTCATTCATTGGATGGCTGCGACCTATGCCTGAGTCCATTACATTGATCCTCATCGGATGGTTAGTGTCCATACCTGGGAATTCCAGTTGTATATGTCTCTATTATGGAGGACTGCGGCCTCATACCATGTTAACATCATGGTATTTGGGGAACTATCGTTGTACTACGTGCAGGTTACTTCTTGTGGTGTTCCAGTTCAGCCAGTTCCGTAAAGCATTTCATCCCTCCCACTCTCTCGGGCTTCATGCTTTAGGGGGCATCTGTTACGCAGTAATTTGTCACTGTCTTCCTGTCAGTCTCCCTACTGTGTCATGAGACCAAATTCATCATGCTTATGCTCTCTAATGTGTCCAAATGAACCACTTTGCCAAAGTTTCCTCTATCATCACGACTGTTTTAAAAATAAACGTGCTGATGAGCACTCCTAAACAGACTCAATGCGCTGCGAGTGTGGAAGCAGACGCCTTTCCCGCGCTGGTCGAATTTCATGTGACAGCGCACTGCTCTTTATGTCTGATCGCGCTGATATGACTAGCCTTGTTATTCAACAGCGATGCCAGCGCTCCAGTGAGGTTATGCACCCGCGATGATCCAGTTTGGGCGAATTTGTTCTAACAACCGGCCTTCCAAATGACTCCAGACCTGGTTGTTGGCCTTGTAAATGTCGCCCTCCCTTCTCTGGCATGTTTGTTTCATCATTTAAGCCACCTTCCTTGGAGATAAGCTCATCCTCACACCATTCATGGAGACTCCTTCTCCTATTTAAGCCTCCACCATTGCCATGAGCTGCTAGTTTGGAATTGATTGTGTTTTGAGCATTGCTGACAGTATTGTAAGCTTGATAGCCAGTTGGTGTGCTAAGTGTGGGATTGCTATAGTGCTTAAGGAAGGTTGTGGAGTGTTTCCATATAGTGTAAACTTGTGTGAGAGAGAGAGTTGTCTTGGGATATCTACTTTCAAGGGTGAATGCTTGAAGGACTTGCTAGATGGACCCAGCCAAAGGAGGATCTCGACGTCAGAACTTGGTTGTATTCTCTTTTGTTTTGTTAATAAGATAAACGACTATCATTATGGTTCCACTCATGTGTCTTTGATTATGATATTTGAGTTGTATCTTTTCTGACAGGTACATAGTTGCATTTCCCGGATTTCATGCTTGTATTTGTCTTGTCCTTTGCTTGTGCAGGTGTATGTTCACAGAGATCGTGAGGATTGCGACCAGCTGAAGCAGAAGAACGGAAGCGAAAATACTTCTACAAATATAAGCGTTGGATTGGAGGTAGGCTCTTATCTTGGCCTTTATTTTGCAATTAGGAACCTGCGTGTTAGCGTGCTTGATTGTTGCTAGACCTCAGTTAGGCTAGAGGGATCGCCTTTGTCCGCAGAGGGGGTTTACCTACACAACAGCCCAGAATGGTTTCATTTCTGGACAAAGATGGTTGACTCATTAGTCTCCGCGAATGATAGGGTTTTGATTGACTTTCTTCCACGATTGCAGATTACTTGATCAACTCAAAATGAAAAAGGGGAAATGTGATTATGAATTAAATGAATTTTATGACGCTTTGACACAACTTGCTTTTTCAATTTTAAAGAGTCGAGAAAAAACTAAAGATGACTCTAACCGCCTTCAATTTTTAATGAGCCAGAAGTGACAAGTGCTCATTTGGACCTTTTCTTTTAAGGAGTTTGAAAAGGAATGAAAGTGACTACTCTAGAAATCTAGATAGAGGGATTACCAAACCAATCACAAAACTGCATAATACTTTTTAAGGTACAATAGTCAATCTTCCCGAATGTTGTGTTCAATGCATTGCGATCGATAGGGCGGCAGACACGACTTCCAAAGGATAAAAGATATATCCTATTCTGGTCTCCCAATATATACTCGATGGTACGTGGGAGCACAAGTCCAGACTGGCACTTGTCGTATCAAAGAGGAGGAATCACCCAACCTACGATGAAAACGATAGTTACCAGGCTTTACGACGCCTGAATACGTCTCTAGCCTAGACTTCTAGATGTTGTGCGTTAGGTTCCAAAGCATTTTTATGTTCATTGAGGTTTATTTTACAGTTGATCTTTCTTAAAAAGTTTGCCTTTAGGGCTCACCGCATGATGTAGATATACAATTCCTAAATATGCAATCTAAGATGATAAACAGTGGTTTACTTTCTTTTTGCAATGAAAATCCTAGCTACTAAGGAAAGAGAAGTAAAATTCTTTCAACGTAGAGCAAAGAGCACACACTAAGATGCACTATCCTAAATCAATTTCTGCATGTAGTCTAAATGCAAATGCACATACATGTATTTGTTTTTCAGTTTCCTTAATGTGAGAATGACAAAAAGAAAACTAAGTATAGATCTGAACTATCTTTTCTCAAAGCGACACTTTAATAACTTCTTTTCAAAAAACGAAAGGAAGATTAAGATAACACTTTCAATTTCGACTTGAAAACTACTTTCGACACTTCAGAGAATTGATGATTCAAATCAAATACAATATAAAAAGTATAATTGACTATCTAAAAGAGGAAGACTTTACGACACTCTTTTCTTTGACGGAAAATGAAACTTGCAACACTTCCAAATCAAAATATGACAGTTCGATTAAGCTACTGTTTACAAAGGAGAACTGTAAATGATGAAAAATACATAAAAACATTCACAATTATTTATCCATGGAGGCTGAATAATGCAAAGGAAGAGAGTTTCAATAGTTATATACTGATCACAGACAGCAAAACTACTGAATAAAGCTAAAGACAATGAAGAGAAAACCAAAATCTAGAAGCAAAAACAGTCTCACCTAATCATCGCACCTGTAACACAGGGAAATAGGGATGCATCTCACCTACAGCACACAGGAGGTGTGATGCATCCAGACTGCCAATGAGAGTCAATGTGATGGCCCAGGGATGACACTGAGCTTGGTTTTTTGCTCACAGTTTGCAGCTAAGTTCAAGGACTTAGGTTGAGCTAATGATAGACAGTAAACACAAAGTACAGGGGCTGATCTAATGAGGTTATTTGAGCTACCACCAAGGCACTTAGGATGTTTGCAAGTCAGATGTTCAGTGCATAAACTAACCCGAAGATTGACTAAAACAACGTTGATCTACTTTGCAGTTGCATAGCAAAAGCAGTTCGAAGGCTAGCTGGCTTAACTTCAGGCTCCGTCTATAGTGTATAAAGCAAAAAAATAGATTCAAGCAAGCAAACTATTTGCTCCCTAGTGGAGTCGACATCTTTTTATCAGGAAAACTAGTGTCCATTCAGAGATGCTAGTCCCACTAAGACGGGTAGCTAGCTTAGAAACAAACAAACTAAAGTTACTTGTGGTTTCCTTTATGATAGATAGATGAGAGAGAAGCAGAGAGTACCAACCTCAGTCTTTCGCTTGGCTCCTTGCTTGTTTCCTCCCTCCTTTGAT